>JAKSYS010000411.1:0-55048 GCA_022925895.1 Fragilaria crotonensis
GTAACACACAGTATGCACTCTTGTATCAACAATAGTACCAGTATCCCTCTCGGAAATGCTCGCGGTTTCTCGGATCTGTAAATTCGTCGAAAGAGATCTTTACCGAGCAGCAAAAACAAGGACAACTGGACACCAGTTCACATCGTTTGCATCGACACCAACGCGTCGCAAGAGCATATCTTGGGGCACAAGGCACAACAAACTCAATAGCACTACTTGCATTGACATCTGCCGTGTCAGACGCTGACTTTTGATAGAATTATGAGTCTTTCTCTTGATGCACAATTGATTGAGTACGCCAGATGTGGTAATCTCAACAGGGTTCATGAGCTCTTACACCAAGGGGCAGATGCAAATGCCAGAGATGAATACGGCAACACTCCTCTCATCTGTGCTAGCTGGAATGGCCATTTCAATGTGGTTCGTATTTTCTTGAATGAAGACGGGGTCGATGTGAATGCCGAAGGAGAAAAGGGTTATACTGCTCTCATCGGTGCAAGCTTGATGGGCCATGTCGAAGTCACTCGCGTTATACTAAATCACACCGGGGTGGATGTGAATGCCAAACAAGAAAGCGGCTACACAGCTCTCATCTGGGCAAGCTTAAAGGGCCATTTGGGAGTCGTTGGCGCTTTGTTAAGTCGCGACGAGGTGGATGTCTATTGCACGAATGAACGAGGTGAAACAGCTTTTGATGTGGCGCACGACCGTGGGAATCATGCTATTGCCGGTCTCGTGATGGATTACATAGAAGAAGAGATTCGTCGCGAGGAGCAGAGACTTCAAGAGGAGGAGGAAGAGATTCGACGCCAGGAAGAAGAGCGGAATCTCCGCATTATTCGTGATTCAAGTTTAATCCTGAATGCCAAGCGTGGTCATCTCGACGAGGTTGTTGATCTCTTGGGTAGAGGGGCGAATGTCAACGCACACGATGAATTTGGCCGGACAGCTCTATTCTGGGCAATCTATGAATCCCATGCGGATGTGCTTCGTGTTCTATTGAATCACGGGAGGATGGAGGTGAATATCACGGATGCATTTGGCGACACACCACTAATCTGGGCAAGCTATTTTGGCCGTTTGGAAGTGGTGCATACTTTATTGGAGTTCGAAGGCGTTGGTGTGAATATCAAGAATGTTTGTGGCGACACAGCTCTCATTGGCGCTAGCTACAAGGGACATATAGAAGTGGTCCGTGCTTTACTGAATCACCATGGGGTGGATGTGAATATCAAAGATAGATGGGGCAGGACAGCTCTCATCTTGGCAAGCGAAAACGGCAGGTTGGAAGTGGTTCGTTTTTTATTGAATCACAATAGAGTGGATGTGAGTATCGAGAATGATGCTGGCAACACAGCACTTGATGTTGCTCTCGCGAAGCGGAAGTATGATGTTGCACACCTCTTGGAGGGGCACATGGCTTCGACACGTTTGTTGCGAGGAGCCACTCGTAACACTGTTGGCTTGCGAGGATGACATGAGGAATCTCCTCGAAGATGCGCACATGAAGGATGAGCGTGGCGACGCAGCTCTCATCCGGGTGAGCGATCATGACCATCAAGAGGCATGATGGCAGTCCAGCTCTCATAGAGGCAGGCGAGTTTGGCTGTGAAGTAGTCATTCGTATGTTATTGAAGCACAAAAGGGGTGCTTTTGAATGATCAAGCTTTCAGAAGAAATTGGCGGTACGTTATGCATTGAGTGCTATATTAAATCCGCCGCATTGATGATCCCTTGTCAAGAGCTTGAACGTCATCTAACACCGCATTTTGTACAATATTACCAGGCTCAAAAGAGATTCCGGCATCCAAACATTACTGACTTGTACGGCAACAGTGTACACGTCCATAGTACACACCAAGCACGTGAAGCTCTCCTTGAGAATGGTACCACGTCAATCGATACGTTATGGTCAAATGCAGACCCTACCAGGAGATGCGTACAACTTCATTGCAGACAGGGCAAAGAAAGAGGAGCGATCGCAAGTCGCAGCCACCACAGATGGTTCCGGTTTGAAATCAAAACGGAACGCCCATGTGGGTGAAAGGTAGAGGTCAGCCTTATATGGATTGGAGCGTGGATTTTTCATAGCCTGGTGGAGCCGCACTTATTTGCATGGTACTCACCTGATTCATGTACGCAAATATATCCATTGAAATGCTAAGGCGGCTGATTATGTTTTCGTTGTGAGTGCTTTGCAAGAGTCAACGCACAATTGTAGTTGGTCTCAGAGAATACCAAGGCACTGTTTGGCGGTACATCATTCCACGGCGACCGCTGCACTACTTGTACCTATAGTTCAATGTTCGACGACTGAAATGATATCTCTACTCTCTACGAGTAGTTTATCATTGGGTGCGTATTGACAATTGTTGACTACAGTAGAATGTACTCCAGTACTTACTTCGTCCAATGATGACAAATGACACAGATAAAAATGATCAGCAGATGAAATGGAAACTTCGCCAGTACAAAGTACAAGTACCTGGTACTACCACCAATGATTGCCAGCACTACCGGTAGTACTTGTACTTGTCCATGGAACGCCTGTCACATCCGCGTCACAAAAACACAACTAACAATCCATGATGGCCATGCCGAAGATGAACAATGGAATCCTACGTCTCGTAGTGTTTGACCTCGACTACACAGTTTGGCAACCAGAAATGTACCAACTATACGGCAGTCCCCGACTTGTTCGAGCTCCAAGAGGCATGTGTCCGATTGTTCGTCAAGAGTCCATGACGTCCTCCGACGACATGATTTTGGTGGACAAGGAAAAGACACCGATTCGAGTCTTTGAGGGTGCCGCCTATGCGTTACAAGAAATTAATCGATTGAGGAATGATGGTCATAACATCCATGCGGCTGTAGCATCTCGAACCGATCAAGAGGAATGGGCCCATGTGTGCATGAAGCATTTGCAATTGCCGGACGGGACAACTCTGAGTGATTGTTTCCAAGATCGGATCGAAATCGATTGTATGCGGGACAAGACGCATCACATACGGCGACTCGAGAAGAAAACTGGAATTCCTCTCCATGAAATGTGCTTTTTTGATAATGAACATTGGAATATTGAATGTGTTCGGAAGATTGGCGTTCTATCAATCTATACGCCGGATGGTATGACACGGAGTGCTTGGAAGGATGCTCTCAAAGCTTTTGGAATGCATGATTGGTAGCAAAGTATTTTATTGATAGAGTACAATCTATCTTGGTTTGCTCAAATCATCGATCTGACGAATGCCGTTCTTGGTAGTCATGCCTTGTTGGAGCAAGTTTTTTTTGTAGTGCGGCACGACTCGAGACCCGAGCGCTTCACATTTCATCATATCCAAGTTACATCTATAAGCCTATAAAGAGGAAAAATGGGATGAACCAAGATGCATAAACCGACCTCCTCGTTTTATCAAGATGCCCTTCTGAGAATGGCTCAGCTCGTCACGTCGTATCTGCCAATTGTGTGGCTTATCGTACCTTCGCGCTCATCGCTGTCGTGGCCCAAGTTCGAACTTAAATCCTGCAAGTCGAGAGAGTCGAATCCTCGATTAAACTGAGAATTCTGAAAGGCCGCCATTTTGCGCTCTCGTTCCATTGCTTTTTGAACCGCATCCGCTTGTTCTTTTTTCTTCTTCTTTTTCTCTCGTTTGGAGAGCTGAAGGCCTTTTGCGTACTCTTCCGAAACCTTGCGACGGGCACGAATCGGAAAAAAGATTAAACTAATCACTCCGATATCACTCCCAAATACAATCCAGCAGGTGAGCGCATACCGAGCTGTCGTGTCGTCTCTCACAGCCGCAACAAGTGGGACACCAATCAGCAAGAGTACTGCAGCGTAAAGCGCAGCAAAGAAACAAGAACGGCGTTGACCAAACTTATCTTCTCGGGTTCGATTGGTCGTGTACAAGATAACAATACGGATGAGGAGTGTCGCGTGGCAAAGCGCAAGCGATCCCACAAAGACCCAGAATGGAACATGTCCCGTCGCAGTGCAGAACCCGACTGTATCAATCGTTATCATTCCAGTATTCGGGTCCACAACTTCGGAAACTGTCCAACGAGAATACTCCCTGGGACTCAACAACGTCCACAGGATGCACACAAGCGTATTAAACGAAACTGTCATGTACAACGGCCAAGCAGATCTGGGTTCGACATACGAATGTATGTGAGGATTCCACGCACGGCGTGATACAGGATAGGCAAGCCCAGCGACACTGCCCAGTTGGAGGCCCCACCCGATCGTGTAGAGGAAGGGTGTTATTTGACACCCGACGGTTGCCAAAGTCGAGCTGGATCCTGTTCCAGCATCGAAGGACATGGTCATGAGGGATGTGGTGGATAACATTGCGCCGCCAGTCATTAGGAACATGTAAGTTCTGGAAGTCTTGACAATTTGGTCGTCCTTGTGGCGTAGAATCCATGCAAGCATCGAAAGTCCCACAGACCATGTGATACAGGCAAACATGAAGGCCATGGATAGTAAAGCTCTTGACAAGATGTTGTCGTCCGTCACTACGCATGCGGTCGCCCCTTTATCTTGATTTGTGGATGACCCTTCAGGACATGGAAGACAGGATGATCCGTTGGAAGGCGAATATGTATCAACGTCACAAGCAAAGCATTTCGAAATCAATAGACTTGGTTCATCCTGGACCGCTTCCAGCGACACTGAGGCACCTGCTTCGCAGGTCTCTGATGCGGGAGAAGGGATTACTATTGTTGAATCAGCTTCGCTCGATGGCGAGATGCATTTGTTCTGTATCGAGTTGTTCAATTGGGCATCGGGTAGCCATTGTGTTCCAGCCGGGTCGCGTCCGCTATTCTGCATTTGGTTTGCTGGTATGTAGAAGGGGCCAAATAATGTGTCGACCTTCAAGACCGTCATATTGCTTCGCAAGTTCTCATACCCAGTCTCCGACGCAAAATCTTCGTCCACAGTTGGAGTATCCACATTTCTGTTGAACCATTGAATGTGCTTGGAGAACAGTGTCATGATGGAATAGCTTATCAGCATATCATAGGTTCCTCGGTAGCCCAATTTCTGTTCCTGCTGGTTTAGGAAATCAGTACCAGATTGGAAAAAGTCATCCCCGTAGGAAAAAGGAAGGATGCCATTGCGCAGCCCCTTGGATGTAGGGCACCACATCGGGATTGTCCGTGGCCCACTTTTGCGTGGCCTGAGTCATCCACAGACTGACTGGTCGACAACCATTTTCCCTCCATCGGTTCAGCAGAACATCGTCGCTCCCACTGGTACACACAAAAAATAGCTGGGAAAACGTCAGTCAGTGAGCCGGGTCCGCACACTGAATCTGCAAGGTCGATGAGATAATCGGCATCCATCGAATTGACGACAGTGTTGTTGTCGTCGTCCGCAAATGGATCAAATTTATAATCCACAGTGTCGTTGAATCCATATTTGTGGGCCAGATCAGAAATTGCCTGACATGTGGATCGAAAGAAATCCGGTTCCGATTGATGAATAATTCGAACAGGCTGTCCCGACAGTCCTCTCTTGAGTTGTTGTTGTGACGACGATGCGTACAATCGCAACGCTTGTAGGGAGGGAGTTCCGTAGCGATTGCTGCTCACATGAAAGCCAAAGACATAGGGATTGTCTGTCGTGTAAAAGTCCGTGGACCCACCTGTGCCACGAGGATGCGCTTGTATTCCAAGGCAATCTGTCGTTCGTGCGCTGCCACAAAAGTACAGGTGCCCATAATATAATGTGGATTGAGGGTATCAATCATGGATTTGAGAATTGTTTTGTGGTCTTGCCCTTCTTGGTCATTATTATCGGCATCGGCAATGGATCCAGCGACAACCGCGACGAATCTAAATTGAACATAATGATCTTTCTTGGATCCTATTGCAGGTCCTCGACCATTGTTTTGAGAATTCAATAGCTCGACAGCCGTCGGAGCGCCATCTCTATGGTTGGAGCACTGAGGAGGCGTCACTTGAATCACAGTAATAAGAGGCGACGAGATCGACACATTCGACATTGAATCATTGTCATTTGTGTTATTGTAGGGTCCCACATCCCAAGCAATGCATGGGACTACAATAACAGATGGGTCCAGTGATGACATCTCCACGCTCGACAAATTACACGGCTTGAGATCATTGTAGGACAGAGACATTGAACTTGATTGCGCCAGCGTTGTTGTACTGCCACCGGTGTGCGATATCAGAGGTAGGGTCAGGGCGCAGGCAAGTACACGGAAAACATCGGCCAACAAAGTCGACTGCGATTGCCGTTGCTTTCTTCGTAATCTCTTGTTCACCATTGACAAATGCTAGAGTGATGATGAGTGGGTGAGCGTGTTTGTCCAAGTTGTGACTTTCGGGGATACTCGGACCTTTCACATTTCACACTGTGTCCGTCTTGACGAGGTACTGGTACAGTACATACAACGTACTGCCTGTTCTACCGGTAGTGCTCGAGAAGTTGAGTAGGTCATTGAGTCATAATGTCATAGTTTCATGCGTCATCATTCATCATCATTCATCATGCTTCATGGCGTCATGCTGTCGCTGCGTTCTAGGCTTGGATGACCAGGTACCGGTACTTTACTCCGTGTACCATTCTGCACGTAGGCATAAATGCATGTATGTGTTCCTACGATATGCATACAGATACGTACTACGTAGTACTTGTTTACTACCTGTAGTACTGGAGTACCAAAAGGCAATGTACGGACGCACACTCAGTTAAGTACTGTAGTACAGTGTTCAGTGTACCGAGCAACATGTAGCTACAGTACTGTATCATAGATGCTAGTGTCTAGCCTCCCGACGGGGTTAATTAACCCCAAATGGGGTTAATTAACCCCGTATTTGCACATCACAAAAATTGTTCGCTACTAGTTGCAAATCTTCCGTTGGACTAGAAACTTGGGCAGTGGCTCAAGGACCCCATGAATGTGCATGCCGTCAAAGCCCAGTATCTGCATATTGTTTTTCATCGAGAAACAATAGTTTTTCTGCATCAATTTTCTTGACCCTCTGATTTTTTCCTGTCATTTCTGATTTAGAAAAGCAGTAGAAATAATACCCGATGCTACGTAAAACTCACTTTTCGGACACTCCTTTTGGCCTGCCGTTTGATTACGCTCATCTCAAATTCAACCAAAAGTAAGGTGACTATTGTGTGTCAAATACGTTGAAGTATTGTTTCTAAACATGAAACTTGTCTGCCGCTCAATATTTAAGCGACAGCAATCAATTAGAGAAAGACATCAAACCAGAAAAAAAAACGTAGAAGAATCGTGTAGAATGTATACCAAAGTCTACGGAGGATGAGGTGGTTTCGGATCCCTCGGTTTTAGACCATTCTCATCTCATGATAGAAAAACTGATGTGATCATCATCTTCAGTATACCTTCAATGGTGATGAAGTACGCAGGATATTTCACCAGTTTGAAGAATTCACAAGTATAGGTTGATCGGAAAAAGGAACCCCAACGGACAATTTCCACACAGAAATCGTGTATAAAGCGTTGGAAAAAAATTCTCTACTATGACAGATTTTGAATTAAGTGTCAGAATATGATTTCGCAGCGCTCGGCTTAAGGAGTGAGGATGCCAGATACTTCGAAACGTTGTCGGTCATCGGTCACTCAGTAATGTTTTGTCAACGTCTCAATTTGTCTGTGCAGAGTTGAATGAATTTGGACTTCAAAAAAAAAAAACTGTTTTGAAGGTACGTAGAACATCTACCACACTCGCACTTTTGCACACCTTTAGTCAGAGACTGATTGCGGATGAAAAAATCAAGTATCGCGCTTTTCTTTCACATCAGTGACTTCCACTGAAAATAAAGAAAAGGAAAATGGATCAAATGGATGCACTTAAGTATCGTCATCTTGTAACATAGATGACTGCAATTGGAGCACTTTTTTATGTGGTCCGTAGTATTAAATGTACAGAAAAGCGTCTTGCACACGTACGAAAATGACGGGGTTAATTAAGGCAATTGACGGGGTTAATTAACCCCAAGGCTCCGGGAGGCTAGACACTAGATGCAGCATCATGGTACAAGTACATGGTACATGTATCATGTATCATATCGTTCCATAATTTGTGAGTAAAGCATTACACTGCTTACTGGCAAGCATACATGTACCAGTACCACTAATTAGCATACCCGTATTCCCAACTGGGCTGTTCCGCACCTGTGGATTTAATTGGTGCAGCCGACCCACACGGATTCCACGGGTTCTGCACACACGACATACGGGACACTTTCATGCTCTGCGAGACTGCGAGTCATGTCGGCATATCGATCATTCACGTTATATGCAGAGTTGCAACGTTGTAACCAGTCTATGTACGGAGTATCAATCCAGTAACTACCGTAGCTTGAAGTTCAAAATTCAGGTGTCGATTTATTCGAGCACATGCTACCTCGCTTGAAGAACTAATTTGAAATGTGCTTTTAAACTGGCGGACAAAGGATCCAGACTGCCAGATGGCTTCGTGCATATCTAATTAAAAATCGGAGAATTCGGTGTAGACGTACTAAGCATATAAGTGATTAGTATGGAGTCGATCCTCAAGTCGCAGAGTCATGCAAAGCTCGAGTTGGGCCCGGCGAATAAAAATTAATCCACAAGCAATGCACATAAACAAAGTATAAATACCATGTATCGCATCTGCCATTCTTCCTGCAGGCCTGGTTGGTTGACACTATTTTTGTATCCAGTTTTCACGTCCTCAAAATCATACTTCTCAAATAAGAGACGGTGTACACAATATTCTGGTAATGGACTACATCGATGCAACATGAAAGTGCTCTTAACAATTACATGTGCTTGACGTCGGAGGAACGCATGGAACGGCTCACCTCATTCAAAAATTTCAATATGTACGCCAGAGTTCGATGCAGTGTCACTCTGAAATCAGTCCCCCATTATTTCAGCAAAAAAAATTAAAATTTGTTTCCCTCCGCGAAGTGATCACGTTCTTCTCCTCTACCATGAAGCTCATCCATCTCTTCCTCATCTTAGGACTCTTCACCCAAGGTATCTTCGCAGCCGAGAACCAAATCCGGTCCCTGAAGGGAAAGGGGACAACCACGACAAAGCGGGCCGTGACCTGAAGGGAGCGCCAAAATCTCCCGGGCCGCCAAAGTCGCCAAAAGGCCCTTCGGACCGTGATTTGAAGGGAGCACAAAAGTCGCCAGGCCCGCCAAAGTCGCCAAAGGGCCCTTCGGGCCGTGACCTTAAGGGTGAACCGAAGTCCCCAGGGCCACCACAATCGCCAAAGGGTCCTGTGCGCCGGGTCCTCAAGGGAGCGCCAAAGCCGAAGAGCAAGGGCGCACCTAATTAAGTGGACTGGAATGAGTTTTCAAGTCCTCACCAATCAGGGAGTATCTTGTTGTCAACATCTAATTGATGGAAGACTGTCGGTCGTCTTGATTGTTTAGTGCGTTGCATAAGTTATTATGTCCACACGTGTTCTGTGTTCTGTATCACTGGCATCTTTGTAGATTTTTTGCTGATGATCGTACGACCATTTCTGCTACGGCGACCCATGATCACAATGGTTTGTTCGAACCACTCGTGAAATGATCATGTACCTAAATCATCCCATCGCATATCATCAGAATTCAACAGTAGTCGGAGTGTGTTGTAAGAGTACAAAGTACAAAAACCTGGACCTTAAATTTTGCACGCTACCGCTTTGCCTGTGTTGTGGACATTCTACCAAAACGTCTAGAGACACTGCGGTGTTCAGATACCATCCAGTAGATATGTACCTTCACGAGTATAATCATTACACCAACCTTTGCTTAATTTGCCTCACATTTTGCCTGGATGTTTCTGCAGTTCTTTAATGCTCTCATGCAACAAGCTGCATACATCGCTAGCCAATTTCGATTATACCCGGTTGTTATTTAGAAGTGTTCCGTGATGTCTTAGCACAATAGGTCCTGAACCCGAGGCTTAACAAATGCCCGCACATCACAGAACTCCCGCAAGGAGAATCGATCTTCTCTCTTGCAGCTCAAGTGCAAGACGACACGTCTGCTCCATGTAGCTCTTTGTTTCGCATCTCCCACAACCTGAACCACGGAGTCTATGTACTCCGGATGATTGTAGTTTGCCACCGGTGGCCAGTCCCTGTCTGAATCTTCTGACAATTCACTTGCATGTCATCTTTCTTGCAACTCCATGTGGATCCAAATTGCGCTTGGAAAGGGTGCTCCCATCCAGTGGTATTTGGTTGCCAGATGAGATGTTGATATGCCTGCGGGAAAACGCCTCAGGTCATCTGAGGCAAAACCTCATGTGTGCAAGGTCGTACACTATCTGTCTGCTCAGTTGTCGACGTCATGTTTTCGGTTGTGCACATGGCACCTGGATTGAACTTTGCGCTTCTGACTAGTGGACAGAGCTGCAGTGCCTGTAGTTCACCCGTAGATTCGAATTGGCGTCATAAGATATGGTTTCAAAACTCGGAGAATTCAATGCAGATGGTGGTAGGTGGTACTACCCGCCATCTACCCATTCACTGACTCCTGCGGAATCGCGGAGTCGTGCAAAATTCGAGTTGGGCATCGCGTATAATCAATACAGAATCAATATCTAAATAATGAGACGCTTGACATACTTTATCGCAGTTGACGTTCTTCCTGCTGTTCTGGTTGGCTGATTTTACCTTAGTATCTACTTTTCACGTAGCATAAACCACACATCTCTAAAATAGATTGCAGTAGACAAGAGGTGGTGACAGAATGTATGTATTCAGCATGAGGGTTGAAATATAACATTAACGTGTGGTTGACGTCTGAAGGAGATATGGGTCGGGTTTTCATTCAAATTTTTTACGAGAAGATCGGGGATACTTTTGCATACCGGTACAGCTGGTTTTTCGTTGAAGCGTCCGAACGTAGGTTGTGTACAATTCGTACCATGCACGCATATTATTTCCATATCCTTTATCAAGTTTTAGTAGCAGCTGTCTCCTGCGACCATAAAAATCCATCTCTGTCGACATGATGATCACACCTCGTCCTCCTCGTTTCTTGTCTTTGCTTCTTTGAGTGCACTGTTGACGAAGCCACGATCGAAGTCCAATGCACACCTGTGAGACTTGAACAATTTCATCAGGCGTTGGATTTCGGAGTACAGAAGTCCTTGATCTTCTGTTATACTTGTGGCGATGAAGTTGTGGGTACGACCTTGCTGCCTCATTCTCTGCTGACTCTCAAAAAAGATGATGGTAAGTACAAATATATGCGCGTGCTCTCGAAGCAAACTTTCCCATCCTTTCTTTGGTCAACTCCTTGATTGAACACGTTGAATCTCTCACAAGTTGTTTGAAATTCTCTCGTCCCCTCTTTTGAGATACAGGAACCCGTCGGTAGAAAGCCTTTGCGTGACCCCAGCAAAATTCAATGCCTTCCCCTGCTAATTCGGCATGGAACTTTGGTGTTAGAAGTACCGTGATGCCCAGCTGAGATCCAAGGTACTGAAGTGCCGTTTCCTCATCCTTGAAATCAGCACACTCTGCGATGAGATGGCGTAGGGAATACCGTAAGTCAATCTTCCCTGAAATTGTGTCTTTCTTTCCGTCGACAGTGTATTTATCTAACTCACTTGGATCAATCAGTCCTCTTTCCCACAGAACTTGTAGCATGCCTTTAGATTTTCCTTCCCATCCAGATAGGATTTTGTCGACTTCTTTGTGAGTTTCGATTGAATTGTTTCTTGCCAATTCCTGAAGTTCGGCTTTAGTGTACCCGCGTTTTTGTTGGAGCGTCACACCCTTTTCGTTGAGCTCTTCAAGAAGGGTCTTCTTTGTTTTTTCAATTGGCTTGCTTCTTTTCCCCATTATTCGATCATGACGTTGTAAGTCACGTTGCTCTGGTGTCAAATACCATGGGCCACAGTCGTCAGTATTGAATACCATTGACTGTGTGTCTCCGATGCCCAGGGTTGGTGAGTGTGTGCCCAGATAACCCTCTTGTGACATTATGACTGTGTCTCTCATCTGCTGTTTTGATCCTCCAAAGTTCTTTTGCATGTTGATCGCACTGAGTGCACCATCACGTTTGCGAGCGTGTCCCTGAGAATGATCGAACAAAAATACAAAATCGAAGCTTGGATATAGGATTCGTAGGCAATCAACCACATCCTCAAGCTGAAGACTCATGTGGTATGAATTCCAATAACCCTGATTATTGATTCCGATGAACAAGTATTTTACGAAGGGGGGGATTCCAACAAAATCGGCTTCCTCGTTGTTCCCAAGATTTCCATCGCAGCTGTTGTATCGAGGTAATTTCCACCGCCGAGAGCTGCTGTTTGCCTTGCCATATTCACTCTTTGTAACTCATCCTCTGTCATCTGCCTGCCAAAGCCGAATTCGCGTGACACGAACGCAGAAAGCATATACCCATCGCCCTCCGACTTGGGCAGAAGTGGCACTTGTCCTTTTGGCCCAACCCATTGTTTGGAGGACAGTAGATACTGCGCGAAGACAGACTCATCTTGACCAATAATCATCAAGGGCCTGACTGATGATGACACTCGTATGCTTGTTTTTGCTTCAACATCTCGCGCTGCCTCTTCTCCCCTTTTGATTCTTGATATGCAATTCTTCCAATAGTCAACGTGAAACTCAACCCGAGTCTCATCAGATATAATATCATAGTAATGATGTCCGAAATCTGTGTCTAAGGTCTTGATCGTAGCAGCTTCACTGAGTGGAAGCTGAATCCAACGCCGACAACGTGGCTCAAGCACGGTAAGGTAGTTCTTGCAGAATGCATTTCGATGTGCGACAACATCTTCACGTTCATGGCCATCGACGTAGAAGCTCTTCCTTCTCGTATCATACTTGAATCCGAGTAATCGCATCCAGCGCCATGCTGTTGTGAAGCTCATGTTTTTAAGTCTATGTGCGCGAAGGAATAGCGCAATATCATCCTCATCTTGATCGACATCGACAGGATTGCTAGTAGGATTAATGGCTGTAGTACTTGTACTCAATGTTGACGTTTCTGCAGTATCTTCGTCTACTACCGATTCACGTTTCCACAACGCAGCCAGCCTTGGGATTACAGACGAATGAACGAATTGATAGACTGCTTCAATTGAAAGATGTGACAAGTTCTCGACGCCAAATGCAACAATCTGCTCCTTTGCGCATGGAAACACTTCGAGAACTCGAGGAAGAGGTCGTTTCCACACTGAACAGACAAGTTTGGGTTTGGGAAGCATTCAAAATTACGGAACACAATGTTCCAATTTGCGATGGTTTTATAGAAGGTTGCTTGCGTCATACCAACAGTGTTCAATACCTTACAAGATTCAGTGCAACAGTCTTGCCACGTCCATTCATTCATTTTGCAAGAGCCAATCGGTACGCATAACAAAGAAACGTCGCCCTTTGCCTGACAGCGCATATCTCAGCTTTGGTACACACGTTGTCGATATCTCTACCTTGCACAACATTCCTCCAATTATTTTCTTCCTCATGAACGCTTTGAAGCAGTACAATCCTTCTCTGAAGTGCTTCCATTGGAGTTTCAGAATCGAAATCAGTATCATTCCCATCCTCGCAATTCGTTGTCCCATGTTTCTTTGGTGGTTTGAACACTCGGTATGCCTCTGGGCTACATGGCCAGTAACTTGAGCTAGAAGCATCAGCAGCAATCATTACAGCGGCCGCACCAGTATCTCCTATCCTTGCTCGTTTGCTCGGTGATTGCTCAACAATGTCTCCGATCCTTCCTCCCGTTGTAGCCTCCGTGTTGACAGGTGTAGTTATCATTGTGTCGAGCGGGTCTTGATCTTGTGCTTGGAATGACTAGCACATTTGCGGCTGCTTCCATTACTTTTTCGTTCCATGCACTGTTAAGTGGACATGGGTACCGTATCTGCCTTGATTTCTCTGTGAAGTAGTAATAGAATGTGTTCTTGTATGTGACTCTGAACACTCCTGTTGTGTTTGATCCATCAAATCGGTGCATCAATTCTCCGAAAGAAGCCGACTTGGACATCCCTGTATTGAACCTTCTTACATCAATGACGCCAAGGGACGCATTGACATCAAATCTCCTAAAGCTTCAGCCCAAGTTGATGCAGGAAGCCAGCAATTTGACAATCTCGGACCATACGTGATGTCTGTTCGAAGTAGCATGACGGCATCAGTCAAAATAGCATATTTACCTTTGTCAACCATTGTATCTATAGATTTATCACCAACAGTAGGTTCACTGAGTTACATAGGAAGGTGACTGCAGGAGGTAAATCTATAGATTAGAATGGAAATGTTGCAAACGACGGCTTGAAAATCTCATTGTGGAAGCCTTGCTTCCAACACGACAAAGTCCCGCCCTCGTGACGTCATATTGGCAGTGAAATCGGTCTAGCGTAGAATTAATACTGGGACGTGCGCCCGGATTTTAGAACAGAAAACCAGCTGTATATGTATACATATCTTTCTCAGACGTCATTATAAACTCATAAACCCAACCCACCGTTTTTTCTCCTCACACTAATCACAATTCGTACCTCTTTGCAAAGTGATCTCTCTCGTCTCGTCTGCCATGAAGCTCATCAATTTCTTCCTCATCCTAGGCCTTTTCACCCAAGGTGTTGTCGCCGCCGAGAACCACGTCCGTGCCCTGAAGGGAGAACCCAAAGCTCCTAAGTCTCCAGGGCCGCCAAAGGCGCCAAAGGTGGGTCCCTCGGGCCGTGATCTGAAGGGAGAACCCAAAGCTCCAAAGTCTCCAGGGCCGCCAAAGGCGCCAAAGGTGGGTCCCTCGGGCCGTGACCTAAAGGGAGAACCCAAAGCTCCAAAGTCTCCAGGGCCGCCAAAGGCACCCAAGGGGGGTCCTTCAGGCCGTGACCTGAAGGGAGCTGGAGCGCCAAAGTCTCCAGGGCCGCCAAAGGGTCCAAAGGGAGGCCCCTCGGGCCGTGACCTGAAGAAAGCGAAGACCAAGGGTGCACCTAATTAAGTGGATTGGAATGAGTTTTCAAACCGTCACCGATCAGGGAACACACCCAGTTACTGGTTAAGGTATTAAGAAACACCTGTTTCGTGTCACTAATATCTTAGAGTATTTACAGTATTCTTGCTGATGAGCGTTTGAACTTCTCACTCATGCGGTGACACCTTGCTCCCAGTGGTGGACACCATCAATTGCGTGACGATTCGTTCGAACTCCACAACACGGCATACTCCGACCTGCTCGAATTAGTGTATCTTGTGCAGTGCACACACAATTTCTAGTATCTAGTTTTTGCAACTACGTTCCGTCCGTCGTCCGTTCCCAGTACACCACCTACGAAGCCTCTCTCTAAGTGACACCATGTCCGAAGGAGCGGCATCTTCCCCTTTTCCCACCATGACATCCCTCCCTCCAGACGAAGACCCCATCTTTGGATTCCGCATCTCAAAGTGGTTCGAACCGTCTGAGTTTACTCCAAATCCGCCTGAAACCAGTGAAGAACGCTACAAACGTCTTCATGACGAAGCAGAATACCGCCATTCTACTAATCAAACCCTCTGGCATCGATACGCCACACTCGGAAGATATGTTGTTGACGGCAATACCTTTGATCTCATCTGCAAGGAATATGAAGACAATCCGATCCGTCTTCATCTCGTCATCTGGTTCCAATACATGTACCATGTAGATCGAAAAATGGACATCCCGGACAAACTTGATGACTGGGCGACAAAACGCTCCCAAGCCTACTTGGCGATTCATGCACCTGGCGCCCTTCATTTGGACACTTTCAAAGTATCTTGGAAGAATTTTTCAAATACGAAACCAGTATTCAATCCGTGGAAAACTGTGGGCTCCAAATCTCGTCAGAAAACCAAGCAGAAGTCTATTACTATATCGGCGAACATTCCTAAAGCTATCCAGAAACAATCGGTCACACCAACTATTGTGGAAGAAATGGAAGAAGAAACCCAAGGGCCAGTTGAACCGCCTCTACCACCATCACAAGGAAAAAATCTCCAGCCTCAGAAAACCTTGATCGACAACGACTCTACTGCTTCGTCAGACGGCAAGGTGTCAGCACTCATCCCAAATCTAAATGTCCCGGTAAACGACGGCACAATGCGTATTACTCTCAGGTGGCATACAAAAGTGGAAGTATCTCGCCTATCGAAAAACTCATCTCAGATGACAGCTTCGATCTACGATCTTCTTACTGAACTTTTCAAGGACGAGGATGGTCTTCTCTACAAATGGGACGACGAGGGTATGGAGCACTTCAATTCCATCTCTACAATGTCACCAGCTGAAGTAAGATCCTTTATATCTCCTTCGATCACAATTATTCCGAGCCAGTCGATGGTCATTGTCCCATTAAGATTTGGGTTCACGGGAAAAAATTCTTCAAGCTGGAGGAATCACCAAAGGACCAAGGCAGCTCTTGCTCGAAACAACGTTACCGTGGGTATGTCTAATTCCAAAAGCACGAGCGGGAAGTTAGTCATCGCGGGATACATTCTTTTGAAAGCTCCTCGAACTACCCATCGACTCAGGTATCTTCAAAGTCTTCGAAGCAAACTTCCAGACACGACACCAGCATTCGATATTTTACTCTACCGCCGAACACCCTTGGAACAGGATATAAACCATCTCGTGGTCCAATGTGGAGAACATCATGTACACCCGTTGAGCCAAGCTTTACTTACATCCTTAGATGGATCAGGCGCAGGTGTCTACATACCAAGATTCGCTTTTGCCAGTATGTCGAGAGAACAAGCAATGATTCTCTTCGAAAAACATGACTCGTATATTAAAGCACTTCGATTCATCCCTCTATCTCCGATGATCAACAATCTTGATACTATTCGCACAGAACATTTTCCAGACGGGACAACCATTGAGAGGTCAGTCAGAGATTGGGCATCTACTATCCTATCAGCCGATGGCAAGGAATCAGCACACTGTGACGTGGTCAACGGAGGTTACGACCAAAAGTCTTTTCTGTTGATGGCACCCCAGCACGAAGCTACTGTCAAGGCAGCATTTGAGGATTATCGCCGCAGAGTGTTTCCATTTACACTACGTGAGGAACGTTTCCGAGAGACAATCGGCCCCCTCCGTCAGTCATACATGTAGATCTAAAGTCCGGGCAAATCTTCAATTCGTTGACAAGCTATCATCTGTAACTACAAACTGGAAGCCATCGGATGATACATCTTACTCTGAAGCAGAAGAAGAGTCAAGCAATGTTTCTAACATCTCCCAAGAGCAACAACGACAAGAAAGCGACCGACTCAACACGGACACTGGCACTCAGAAGGACCCCAACGGAGCGAAGATGCCCCAACCCCACTCGAGTCCTTACAACGAATGTACGAACAGCGTTCAACTGACAATACGTTAGCATCCAGTACGTCATTGCACAGTGGATCAGACAGATCTCGCCAGTCGATGTTATCAACATCCAGCGCAAGATTCATCGAACTTGAGGCAAGGATTACCCGTCAACAAACTGACTTTGATCGAAAGGACAAGATATCTTCGGAACGTTTGTCGCAAATTGAGAGGCAGCTACACCGATTTGACGAAGTCGATACAAAACTAGACACGATGAAAAGTGATATAGACAGAAAAATCGACGGGTCGCAAAAGGCTCAGACAGCGGAAATTCAAATCATGAGTGGGCAAATCTTAACAGTCATGGAAAAGCAAGTGGGGTTTGGAGCGTCAATAAACATTTTGAGTGACAAGATCAGCTTGCTAATGGGCCTGATTACCGAGAAGAATCAATCAGAGAACCCAGACGACAACGTCAAACTTCGGAGATCTTCGCCAAACGCATCTCGGAGTGTTCAGCTAAACGACATAACTGCTGGAAAGGGACCATCTCAACTGAGACACACCAATGTAATGTCGCACCAAAACCCAAGACACGCGAGTGATGCCAGGGAAGAAGAAAGAAGTGTATTATCTCATCAGTCATCGGCAACAAAATCCTCATCCACATCCTCCACCGGATCTGAAAAATTACGATCTCCAGAGAAGAAAAAGCAGCGCCCTGTCACGTTTGATAAAGACGAGGAATATGATAATGATGAAATAGAGGATGACATCGACATGGAGGAACTACAAGAGGAACCCGAAGAAATGATTAATTACAACAGTGATACCGTCGATCAAGGGGAGGATCCCACCTCAACACTACATGACGAAACAAACACCCAACCTGATTTGGACATTATTCCTACTGATCTGGAGAGCCGATACAAAAACCAGCACTCTTCTGATCAGTGCGAAGAATCATGATTCGAGATCTTGAAAGTGTAAGGGGGGATGAATATGATGATTCCTCTCCGATCGTCTACAGAAATCAACCGCTAAACATGTCAACTCCACGTATTCCAATATCCAGACTTCTGCTTGTGCCAAAGGCTAGACCAGGCAGAAAATGCAGAGATACGCCCTTAGATCCATATCCGACCAAGTACTACGGTGACGCCATTATACAGAAAAACAGCTCATCAACAAGAATTTTCTTCCACAACGTGAAAGGACTAACCTATTCTACTGCAGGAGAAGATTACCGCTACTACTTATCATGCCTTCAAGCATACGATATAGATATAGCAGGTCTCTCAGAAACAAACACGTGTTGGTCTCACCAACATCTGGCGGCGGAGTTCCGTGCAACTGTGCGACGCTATTATCCGCAGAACAAAGTCACGTTCGGTTGTGTTTCACCACTGATAGACAAATGTCTCGAACGAGAGTCTTATCAGTCGGGCGGAAATCTCACACTAATAACGGAGCCCTCGTAGCTCAGGCTACCGCATCAAAGGTTTCAGACGATCCCAAGGGCTCGGCAGATGGAACAGCGTGACTCTGGAAGGAAAAAGCGACTCGAGAATTTCTATTATTACGGCATATCGATCATGCCCAGGATCTATAAAAACGTCTCCAATCGGAAGCGTTTTTTCTAGAGAGTACACATATCTCAAAGATCAAGGTCATTCATCTTTAAATCCCCGCACAGTCTTTCTTGCAGATCTCCATGAATTTATAAGGCCAATGCAAGAACAAGGAAACGCCATTATCCTTATGATGGACGCCAACGCAACAATTGAGAGTGACCAGAGGTTAGCATCCTTCATTCAATCATGTTCTCTACATGATCTTCACGCAAACGATCCAGCCACATCTACATACATTGGTGCAGCAGCGAGGCGCATCGATTATATCTTCGGATGTCAGAAGATTCGAGAGGTTATGTCACGCTCGGGAACTTTATCGTACTCAGAAGGCCCTCAATCCGATCACCGCGGCTTATACGTCGATCTCGAGTTAGGTTCTTATCTTCAAAGTACAAAGATGAAGATATCTCAACCAACACATCGTTCGCTCCAGACTGGGAATCCTGAGCTGGTATCATCTTATCATTCAGTATGCTCCAATACTATTCGCAACATAACATGGAAAAACATTGATGATCTGTTCGATAATCATCAATCTCTGTCGAGAGGAAGTACGTAGGATTCTGACATCTTGGGACAATGACCAAGGACGAGCTATGCTACATTCAGAACGCCTGCTAAGACGTCCTCCAAAAAGTACCAATGGTCTCCCACACTACGGAATGCAGCAATTGTATGTCGTTATTGGAAGTTGAGGCTTAGAGAAAGTTTGAAAGGGGAAGATTACCAATGTACGTTTGCAAGGTGGCAAGCTCAAGTTCAAGTACACGATCCGGAGTTTATCCTTCCCCATTTAGGGGAAGTCCTACCAATAGCACGCATCCGGGAACGATTCAACCAAGCTACTCGGTTCTTTCGTAAGTGTCAACGCTCCTCGACAGATCTTCGTTTGAAAACATACCAGGATTTGCTGGACTCATACGAGGAAGACACTAATCCAAATACACAAAGTGAATCAAAAAGGAAGGCAAAGATAGTTCAGAAAACTATTTCAGGCGAGATATGCAAAACCACCTTTCGGAACATTGGTCAAGTTGTCAAACCGTCAACATACGCCAGTATATCAAAATTACTCATTCCTCGTCGACGAGCTGACGCAAACACGCCATTGCAATCAACGGAAATCTACTCCTTTCTACAGACAACGGATCAGTCCGACTTACTATGGGAAACAATCTTGGACAGATCGGAAATCGAAAAACATCTTCTCGATTATAACAGGGAATCTTTTCGTGCGGCAGCGGAATCACCATGTGGACACGGAGTCGTACATGACGCCATAACTTTTTCGAGTCTATCGCACGAAGCCTCTGAGCTCCTATCAGGAACAGTACCATCCGAATGGCATGGAGACGATGATATTCTTCGCGAGTTCCTCGCATCTTTCACGATCCCACCAACGGTAAAAGATCACGGTGACATATTGACTGAAGTCTCAGAAGCTGATATCTGCCGAGGTTTTAAAACATGGTCGGAAACAACTTCAACGTCTCCTTCTGGCCGTCATTTAGGACATTATAAAGCCCTCGTTCAAGAACCTACCTTGCTTCGATGTTTCAGTAGATTCATTAATATTGCGATCTCAAGAGGGATTGCAATACCAAGATGGTGCAACGCAACAAATGTCCTAATCGAGAAGGATCCCGGCTACCCTCGGATTAACCGACTTCGAATCATTCACCTTTTTGAAGCAGATTTCAATTTCTACCTAAAACTTCAATGGGGTCACAGGTTGGTTCGACAAGCATGCGATTTAGACCTTCTCCATTCTGGGCAACATGGATCAGTCCCCCGCCGAACATCGTTGGATCCCATAATGCTTACACAGCTAACAACGGACTTGTGTCGCATTCTCAAACATGACTTCGCTCGATTTGACAACGACGCTTCATCATGCTACGACAGAATTATCGTGGCACTGGGGATGCTTGCAGCAAGACGCTGCGGAATGCCTACTAATGCTATTCGTCTTCATGCAGATGCTTTACAATTTATGAAGTACACTGTAAAGACCATACACGGCATATCAGAGGAAAATTACCATGGCACAGCATATGCTCCGCTATTTGGAACAGGACAAGGAAGTGGAGCATCACCTTCCGTATGGTTGACTTTGGTGGTCATAATGCTCAATACATTGGATCGCATAGTACCGGATCGTATAAACTTCGTGCCAGTCCAAGGGAAAAGAAATCATTCAAGGCTAGTTGACGCTTTCGTAGACGACACATCACTGGGCTTTACATCAGCGGGGAACATGGACTATGATCAACTCATTCAACGCCTTCAAGACATCGCGCAGACGTGGGAGCATATTCTATTTCTCTCGGGCGGAAAACTGAATCTTTCAAAATGTTCGTGGTATGTCCTCTCTTGGGAGTGGAAAAGTGGCAGACCAACTCTTCGACCAATCACCCCGCAAGACAAAAAGATACATCTCAAACAAGGTGACCAAACGCAAGAACTCGAGATAAGACGAACTGCTCTAACTGAATCAACAAGGATGCTGGGCGTGTATATCAACCCATTGGGTGATTTCTCCGATCATCTAGAGAACTTACGGAAAAAAGCACATACATACGCATCACGTCTTATGTCGCCTCGTCTCACGGCAGCTCAAATACGCATTTTCCATAGGTCCATATACATACCATCAATGCGCTACAGTTTACCAGTCCTGGCAGTGGATGAAGAAGAACTTGCAACAGTACAATCACGAGTGGTACAGGTAATGTTACAACGAATGCATGTTAGTAGCACGATACCGACTTCGATCCGTCACGGACCGCTTGAACTCGGCGGACTCGGGATATACGATCTTAGGACAGAAGCAGGATTGGAGGCATTGAAATTTTTTCGAAATGCGATTTACGCAGATTCGGAAGTGGGAAATCTGCTTCGAATTAACCTGCAATACTCCCAACTGGAATCGGGCATCGGAGAACCAATATTAACACATCCGAACATATGTCTGCCATACCTCACGCCGTCATGGATATTGTCTCTTCGACAATACCTATCATGCCACAACATGACAGTGACTATCACCGACTCCTACACCGTACCTCTTCAGAGTGGCCTCGATCAGTACATTATGCAACGTGAACACCTTCAACGATACACGCCGAGGCAGCAACGCGACTTAAATTTGGTAAGATTGTATTTACAAGTCACAACATTATCGGAGATGTCAGATCCGGAACGTCAGCAAGCAATCCATCTGGATTACCTTGACGCAAAACGGCCCGTCAATTGGATAAGTGATCCTCGATGGCCTCGACAACCAAACATATCGGCGTCACAACGTCGCTTATGGAAAAGATATATCACGTCTGTTTTTCTTCGCTACATTCCCTACTGGAAGGTCTCACCTTCACATCATCAAGACAAAAGTATCGGACCATCGGCAACTCAAGATTCTATACCTACGTCTTTCGCGTCGCTCCAAGAGTACCTACGTACGTTACCAAGGACTCAACGTCGATTAATTTCGGACTGGACGCAACACGCATCAGACCTGCAAGTATGGAGAGCCATGCGATCTCGAGAAAAACTACACTTGGCAACCGATGGAGGACTACTTGGATCATCAAGTACTCACGGTTGGGTTTTAGCTACAAGCAAACTCGTTCTTTTTACTGGAGCAGGCCCAGTTGATGGTCCTTTTGATTTAGCATCATCAACTAGGAGTGAACTCGGCGGGCTAGCAGCATCTCTCGTGTTCATCGTGGCCATCTCTCGACATTGGGGACTGCGCCATAATGCATCATTCAAATGGTACGCTGACAGCAAGGCAGCAATTTCGAGGGTTAACAAATTTGCTCGTTCACAAAAACACGCCACAAGAATGCCATATGATGCAGACCTTTTATCTCTTATACGAAGCCTGCTCAAAGAACTTCGACGTCCATTCAAACCGCTATGGGTGAAAGGTCATCAGGATAAAACACGGTCATACGACACCCTACCCCGTTCAGTACGAATGAATATCGACGCTGACGTTCTGGCCACGCAATATCGCACTCACGGGCGTTTTCAATCATCACAGTCTGTGGATCATCAGCAGTGCCAACAAGTCTCCTTCACCATTAACGGTCGACGTATAAACAGTCACTTTGACGAAAGTATAAGGTACCATATTAATGGATACCACTTGAGACGATACTTACAGCATAAGAACTCTTGGAGTGACGAAACCTGGAATGAAATTGACCTCGCTACGTTTGGAAAATCTTTTTGTCGATTAAGCCCAACAAAGCAGGTCCGACAAACAAAATTTGTACATGGCTATCTCCCGATCGGAACGAGAAGGTACAAGCAGGCTCGGATAAAGGATGAGAAACTGAAAGTGTGTCCGTGTTGCAAACTCCACGAGGAAACGGAAACGCATCTTCTCAGGTGTTCAAAAAATCCAGCTCAAGCATCGAGTTTACGTGAACTAGCTCGCTGTATTCACGGAGGAGATACTCACGCGGTGAAGTACTTGATCTCTGGGGCAATCCGACACTGGTCGACACAGGATGATCCGTATAACCCTGACATATCCGAATATCCGTCACATCTGCATTCATTAATAACTTCCGCACTTGATTCACAAGCAAAGATTGGTTGGGAACAGATGATGAAGGGTTTTCTAAGCACGACGTGGCGAACGCTCGCATCAAAGGATATGTTTGCTGAAAAGCCGACAAATGATGATCGACAAGGAGAATCTACGATTAAGACAACAATGAAAGGATTAGCAGAGCATTTTTCACGGCTTTGGGAGGCACGCAACAAAGTCCTACACGATACAAAGGATGAGGAAATGCGCGATGTCAGATCGATGGAAATCGCAGAAATCAAGTATTACTTCAGTCGACCTCATTTGCTTCGTTTCGACGATCGACACTATTGTGAAGGTTCTTTGGCAAAACTGTTGAATGGACGATCATCTAATAGACGCAGGTGGTTACGACGAGTGAAGACATCAATTGAGATTCAGAAGGTACAAGGATCGCGACAAACACGAATCACTTCATTTTTCAGTCCCACATGAGTATTAGTTAAAAACACACAAGTCCTCGCGAGGAAACTCGCCAGGATGGGGTACACAGGTCTGGCCTCACGGCCGGAGCATGGTGAAAACCCTATAATTAGTTATGTTATTATTATAAAAAGGAATTGATTGTTGATTCATCATCATGATTGTTACACGTAGTATTAGTTGTAGTAACACTAAAACCCGCACTGTCGTTGCGTTGTTCTTTTTGCCATGTCGATGTTAGTCTTGGTAAAATCGAGGTGATGATGAAGTCATGAACACTCTCTATTGTTAGTGTTCCTAAATTCTTGACGCCAAAGGATACAATCTGATCCTTGGCATCAGGGTACAGTTCGAGCAACTTCGGGAGAGGACGCTTCCCGCACTGGACGTAAGGATTTGGATGCGGGAAACATTCAAATTTCCTAAAGACCTTATTCCAATTCGCGATGGTCTTGAAGAAGGTTGCTTGTCTAATGCCAAGACTGTTTAACAAATGGCATGCTCGCTTGCAACAATCATGCCACGTGACTTTGTTCATGTTGGACAGCGCCAACTGGTATGCACAACACAAAAATGTCGATCTCTGCCGAATCTGAAGAATCTCGAGCTTCGTACAGTAGTTGTCGACATCTCTCCCCAGAACAACATTTCTCCAGCCATCTTCGCTCTCGTTGGCTGATTGTAACAGTCGGATTTGTCGCTCAAGCGCTTCTTTTGCAGTTTCATACTCTGGTGTTGTATCAGCATCGCCAACAGGTGCTGCCGGTGAGATTCCTCTGCTCCTCCTGTTACTAGCACCTCTCCCAATACTTGTCGGTTGAAAAACCTGGCGGGCCTCAGGACTGTCAGGCCAATACATGACTGCTGTATTTGTTGGTTGTTGATGGTGACTATCCTCCTCCGGTTTTTCTTCTTCCTCTATCCTTCGGCGTTTGTTTGGGGACGGATTTTCATTAGTGCTGTCAGCAGTCGCGCTTTCAGTGAGAGGACCAGGTCGCGATCTGGTGGAAGGAATAACCAAAACATTTGCCGCTGCTTCAAGCACTCTTGCCTTCCAAGCTTGGTTAAGAGGACTTGGATATGGTACCTGCCTTTTTTCTTGTGTAAAGTAGTAGTATTGGCGATGCTGGAACCGCACATGGAACACGCCAGTATTGTTTGATCCATCAAATCTCGACATCACAGTACCAAATGAACTTGATTTTGCGAAGGCTGCATTGAATTTTCGGGCATCAATAGTCAGAGAAGCATCAATGTGCCCTGTTCTCTTGAGTACTTCCACCCAAGTTTCCGCTGGGAGCCAACAATTCATCAGTCTGGGTCCGTACGTTGGATCGAAACGACTCAACATCGTAGCCTTCGTCAAAACGGTGTAAATTCCTTGCTCAGCCATCGTGACAAGCTACCCAACCCATTCAGTTTGATAGTTGGCAGTATGCAAGAGGTGACTATTGGGGCTGGGTAGCTTAAACAGAGTGGAATGGTTACACACGACGGCACGCAATCTCATTGTGGAACGCTTGCTTCCAACACGATGAAATTACTACTTGCTGACGTCCTAGCGCAATTCCTATTGGCTACACGTACATTTGGTACTGGGTGCTGCGCCAGGTTTCTCGGAGATGAAACCTGCCATATCTTCCAGATATAATACAGTAGTTTCTGGTTCTCCAACATCCATGCCTACCCTTGCGGTTCTACGATACTAGATACAGAGTCCAACGATTGCTCCACCGGTGTCGGATGGTACCGCGTGAGGGTTTGACTCGCTAGTCCAACTCCCGAACAGGATAATCCCTGCATTGGTCGGACATTCTAGCAGAATCGAAGTTTAGCAATTGTATGAACGGACGAAGTGCGAGTCTAGCTAGTAGTTGTTTCAGTGTGACTACAGCGGCGGCACGTAATCCAGATCTGGTTTTCAAGTCAGAGCGGACGGTACCCTACAGACTCCAGGCAGAACATTCCATGATGCTCACAGGTGACGAAGATCAGGTACTTTGTCACTTATCGACGCCACAACACAGCCTGAAGAACAAGCCAAGATTTTTAAACGTACAATGTAGGGGTAAGAGTCGGCAGCCTTCTTACATGAAAATCAGGTGGTAGGTGGCTGTAACAACGAGAGGGATTACAAATGTCAAACCAAACGGCATCAAGGTGGCCGCACGAGAGAAAGGAGCTGTGGTTTTCAATGCCGGGGGGGGGGTGTCGTATTCAAGGGGCTGCCAGCAAAGGTGGGACCCGCCGAAGGAGCTGGTCCACCAGTATCAGAAGGGGCTGTGATCACGGGGGCGGCTGAAGCGGTGGTAGCAGTGGGGCTTGCTGTTGGACTGGGGGCGGCAGAGCTGGTGGGACCACCAGGGCTGGCGGTGGGACTCGCGGAAGGGACGGATACAGGGCCTACGGGTTGAGCACTCGGGCGTGGTGTGCTCACTGGGCTTGTAGAAGCGGTTGAATTCGACTGCGTGCTGGCTAGAGTGGTAGTTCCCAAATGGCACCCATAATAGGGAATAGCAAGAGGCGCTAGAACTCCTTCCAAAGCGGAATCATCCAGCGATGCCCAACCTCCAAATGCACGGGAGTTGCAAGCAGTGGCGGTCGCACCGGCTTCGAGGTTGGAACAGTCGATGGTAGGTTCAATATTCCCGTCAGGGCATGAATCATGAACGCATGATGCGCATTCCTGACCATTGATGGTGACAGAGCAGCTGGTAAGCGATCCATACCTCGAAAACAGATAGTCAAGAGTACCATTGCGTCCTTTCGTGTAGGTCCATATGTAGTGTATGTCTTCAACTGTTATGGGCTCGAGATGCCACGAGTCTGGACCACTGACCTCAACCTCATCTGTACGGAAGAACGTTGAAATCTGAACGGTGCCGCAAACGCCGAGTGCTGAGACGCAGTAAACACACTTATTCTGGCAATCAATATCGATCGTTGCACTGAAATCATAGACATCGCCATTGCAGTCACTAGTACAAACAGGTTCATTCGTACAGTTGCAGGGTTTAGAAAGAACGTATGCATAAGACAAGGTAACATTTTCCTCGCAAGGGCCGGATTGAACAGCAATGCAACTGACTAACCAAGCCAGAATACTGATCGCGGAGGCCACTCGCATCGTGAGTCAAAAAATTCTGTGGATTGTTTCAATCGTCAGCAATTGTGCCGCAAAAGTGGAGCTCCAGGTTGCGACGGTCGCCATCGAATTCGGTTTATTGGAACAACACGTGGTACTAGTACCCCCGTTCGCGTGTGCACTTGCGCCCTTCGCATGATCGAGAAGTCGGACCCTCAAATCTTGCTACTCACACTGATGTGCTTCGAATCCAGGAGGTTACGGAATCCCTTCTTATCACTGTGGACATGACCAACGACCAACAACAGGATTCAGAATAAAACCGTCATTTCGAACTTCCTAAAGGAATTTTTCTTCGACAAAAATAGTAGAAGGACCAACCGCGTTGAGCTCCCACTACATCTGCATCTACATATACTAGCATCGTAATGTCTTCTGGGACACATTTCGAGTCAGGCGAATGTTCCGCAACATACGAAGGTACATAACGTACGTTGGGCAATCGTCCAGGCTGCATTCTACGAACGACATACATTCTTCACGGATTGCTTTTAAGGTTATTCTTAAAATACTCCGAAGTATCCTGATGTTCTTAATCTTTCTTCAGAAAACTTTAAGAAACGTGAAGTTGCTTAAAGGATCTGAAAAAATCTTGTCGCTCGTCTCTTCTATCTGTGACGCACTGAGCGCACTACATTTGAATCTGAACAGGCTTAAAACATTTTCAACAGCAAAGTCCAAATGGAGAGTAATAACAATAATAAACCTAGCTATTAAGGGTTGTCACCGTCGTTGGTCTTTTGACAAAACCATCGTGTGTACCCCGTCGTGGCCAGCCCGTATTCCATGGCGGCGACGATCATGTTATCCTAACCCTATCCTAACTCGAATCATTATTTCGGTGTCTGTATTCCAAGTGTGTCTGAACGTTGTGTATCCGTGACCGAAGGTCTGAAAAAATTGTCAGTAAGTTTGTCTCTTCCGTCGCGACTGGATCTATCCTGGGCCATTTTCATGTAGCGAATCCATCGTCGTCGTGAGGACGCCAATTTATTTAGAATCTTTTCAATGGTTGCTCACAGTAATGCCTATCGCCTGCTCGTAAAGTTTTCCGATTGTCGGTGCATTGCAGTTATCTCCGCCGCCTCCGCTTCCCTAATGTGTCGGTTGATGGCATCATTGGTCATGTAGCATTTATTCTGAGCCTTCCATGTTGTCTGCGTGAGAACATGAGCGGCTTTAAGAATGTTGTGTATGCGGTAGAAACCAATGTCCGGTTTAGCTGGTGAAGAATCGAACATGGCGTGTTCCGCCATGCAACGCCACTCGACGCTCAAGTATCCTTTGATTGCGTTATCCCATCCTATCGTCTGCTGATCGCGTAGGGCTACGCGCAGGCGTTCATGGAATTTAGACGGAATTTGATCGAACGACGGAGGATCGTATACGACAATGCCCTCCACCCAAGAGGTGATGCCATCTCGTAGGATTTGAAACACAGGGTGGGGTTCCGTCGGAGACATTGTTTTTCTGAAAACTTGGATACCTTTTTCATGGTCCAAATTCGAGCGGCATTGAAGCACGTGCTGTGTCGTCTCATCCGTCGTCTTGCAGCACGGACATAATCGAAGCTGGGGATCTTTGACCCTTGCGTTCGGATCCTCGTTGCGCCCGTATGCCATTGGTTGAACATGAATTTTGTTTGCGCCACCTGTGCAGCCGGTGGTAATCGTCTATAGAAACGTCCGAGAGCTTCCACGTCGATTCGATTCCAGGTGGCATTCGACCACCGATGTTGCGATTGGATGTGCAACCGAAGGTGATAACCGTTTATGTGGAAGCGAAGACTGGACTCGACCTGAGATACCAATCGAACCCCGTTAAGCAATACCGTGACTCTTGCTTCAGGAGTGTGATCTGTTTTCTCAATTGATTGTCGTTTATTGGATTGTTCGCGATACCATGTTGCCAAGGAGTCAACGTGATTATTCCGGCTGACATCCCGATTATGTCCATTGTAGACATCGTGTCGCACCTTTTGGTGGCCTTTAATCCACTTCAGCGTAATTTTCCGACGAAGGAACTTCGTTTCCGATCTAATTACTCCCAGATAATCAGAGTTTGCGGGTTGACGCAGTTTGGTTGGTGATGATCGAGTTTCCCGCACCACGTTGTTTATCGCGGTTTGGCTGACTGTCCGTTACCCATCGGAACGTGCATTTGTGACGAAGTCCCCAGTGTCGGTGTAGCAATGAGAAAAACAGTAGAGCTGCCGCATATCCACCAAGTTCGCATCTCGTACTAGAACTAGCGGTATCGTACGGTCCATCGATAGGTCCTGCCCCTTCACATAGGCAGCTAGAATGTCATTCTTTGGTGTCGTCACACTCCATCCAAACGTACCTTTGCGGCCTTTCAGGCCGCCGTCCGAAGCAATCGTAAGAATTTGTTTGCGTTGGCATAATTTCCATAGTGTGTCCTCGTCGGATGCAAAATTGATGTGAGACAAGAGTCGTCGCGTGTTCCGTGGTAATCGTTTGAGTCTCGACGGTAGGGTCAGGGCGGTATCTTGTTGTTGTGTAGATTCCATGCTGACTTGTGCCTTCAGATCCTTCAGTGTGCGTTGGGGTGCTACTATCCATGCCCTTCCGTACCTGATAAATTGTGACACAATATAACGTCTCCACAGACGCTGCTGTTTCACAGTCGGAGTTTGTTGTCTCGGCCATGTCGGATTTGCAACAAAATCTGTAGGTCGTATGCCGTCAAGTGCCCATTCTGCAATCTAAGAAGGTTCATGGCAATCCACCATATCAGCTATCGTCGTCACTTGGAGGAACAGTCGTATGAGATTGATATCTGTTTGTTGTTGCGTTGTATAGCCTTTCAAACGGATTGAGTTCATGATGTACTGGTCATTTGGACCCCGAAGTGGGAGCGTGAGAGCATTTGTGATGTCCATGCTGATGTTGTGATTGGACATGAACTGATGCATTGAAAGGATCCAGAGCGGCGTGAGATACGATATATGTGTACTCGGTTCCGCTAATAGTTGCATGTGGACTCCCGATTCGAGTTGTGATGCCTGAAGTTGAAGGAGAAGCAACTTCCCGACTTCTGTGTTGCCATAAACCATTTCAATTCCTCCCTCTGTGCGAAGATCCATGAGTCCTAAGCCGCCCATGGATATGGGACCGTGACGCACTGCGACCGGTAATTTGCTGCTGGATAGTCCCAATTTTTGCACAATCGTTGGAATGATTTTTGTCTGCACCTGAGCCAATTCTTCTTCGTCCACCGCTATTGCTGGCAGTGAATACCGCATGGCCGGGTCATAAATGGTGCGATGGAAAACGTGGATGTCGCCAGGAGTTAGTCGAGAGGATTTGAGGTAGCCTGCGAATTTATCAGCCTTGGCTTTCAGAACTTTGATATGTTCCGAGAAATCCCCTGACGGTGTTTAATGCACACCAAGAATCCTTGCAGGCTCGTTGATGTCTTGTCGTCGAATTTTCGCCCTTTGATGATGGGATAATGACCCCTAATATAAATTGATGGAGGGATCGGAGAGGGACGATGTGTGCATTTGTGGTCAACCATTGCGCCAGTCCCAATACATAATGTACCAGGAGCATTTCTTCAGATTAAGAAAGTCCAAATGGAGAGAAGATGAAAATTTCACGAATCGATGCAAGGAGGTCAGCACCAGGAGATGGAACCTCTGAAAAACTAATTCCCGATGCACTATCTGACATTGTCCCATTGTTTGTCTTTTGTTTCTTTGCAGTTGGAATGGGCAGCATATCACAGATTGAGCTTTGTTGTTGATGTCATGGATATGAGCGCCTGTATTAAGTTGCATTTGAATGTAACATTTGAATTCAAATCCAACCTACTGGAGACAATAGGAGCACATCAAAGCTCCCAACGTAAAAATCTTTAGTTAAATATTGGCTCCCAAGGTATGAAAATTGGCTCCCAACGTACAAATCCCTAAATAAAATGGCTCCCAACGTATGTACTAAATATATTTATACTTGAGGAGTTTTTATCTAATTGGAACCCCGCCCCCTTAGGCGCAAATGCACAGCAGCATGCATTGTTGGAGGGTCAGCGAGCTGTGCAAACGCTTCGAGAGTTGTATACATTACGAAACCACTATGAGCCGTCTGTTCAAGAATTATTGATATGTCCGAGAGCATGAGGCCAAGCACAATGAATCAATTTTAAGGACAAGTATGCAGCCGGCGACGAGACGGGCGATAACGGGAATGAGGACGATAAAGTCGAATGCGGCAGATGTTGACGCAGGTCGCATTACATTCTTGGAGAAGATTCTTCTCGAACAAATGGGGGTTTGCTTATTTTATTTTCTGAACCTATGTGGTGGCACAAGCAACTCGAATCCTGCGAGTTCGGGCGAAGCTGGCGACGATGAGTTTCGACAACCTTCATCGCTATATCATAATTTCTTTTCTATTTGTATTATACACTACGTTTACAACATCCGCCCGCCCGAGAGGCCAGCAACATGAAATGCAGCTGCCTAGAAGTAGACATCTGATAAACATGTAAGAAGAGTTTAGTATACGTTTACTATGGCAACACAACACAAACATATAATCGAAGTAGTTTAGATAGGGGTGTGGACAACAGACTGCTTTCGAACTTGAACTCAACCGTGAAAGAGAACCATTGTCCACAAACGCAAACTCAACTCACTGTACCGGGGGCGACACCTTTGAAGTAGGTGATCCGAATTCCCCAGAATCCGGAAGGTTACTTAACGCTTAAAGTACAATGTGAGTTTACGAGTCTGCTGTTGAAGTCAAAGGGTCAGGGTCACACGATACGAGTCACGAACTTGGGCATCCTGCAAAGTTTGAGGAGTTAGTAGATGGAGTACTGGCGAACTAGGTGCTGAGGGTTGTCATACGAGGCCTGCACAGTTAAGAAACGCAACACTGGTGTGAGTGGAGAGTGCGCTGAAGTGGAGGTCGTTTAGTACTCCTACAAGCTAATGTACGGGAGTACTGAGCTCTACTTACTACGGATACAGTGTAAGGTATTTCTATTCTCAGAGGAGCAGTCTTAGATTCGTAGGTAAGCAAGTTGACCTGCAACTTTATTTGCAATATAGTTTATGGAGTCGATCTTTTTAGAAAACCTCGATAGGCTCGATTTTAGGGGACATACACAGCATCCCATGTTTGCCTTCTATAGTACTACTGTGGCCTATGGTCGTATGCATATGGAGCATGCCGAACTTGGTCCCAGGTATGAACATACCACCGAGTGGTCACACTCTGTAGCACACGCCAGACACACAGCTCACAGTCTAAGCTTAAATATGGCTATGGCTGGGTGCACAAAAAAAGGATTTTGGGTAGCCTTTGTAGGTGTAGTATGATATTTTTTAGTTTTTTCTTCCTTCGACGTTTCCATCACGTCAAACGTCGTGCTTCGTTGTTGATGACTTCCTACATCAACGATCTCTTGATCCGGACCACCTCCCGTGTGCACCGATAGCTCTAAAGCTTCATCAAGTACATCATGAGCAGTTGCACTATCGGTGCACACGGCAAACACACTCCAGCATCTTTTATCTCAACATGCACGAAAAGCATGACAATATGCCGTGCTTTCTACACTGAGCATGTTGATCCTCAAATTCAACACGATTGCATCGTTGCTTCGGTCCAGTGTCGGTCAACAATCCTTTCAACATCATCATGATGCATGGTTGTGAATTCAAGTTTGACTGTAAGGTGCCTCATGGAGGCAAGATGAGCATCAGCAGTCTTCACTCTTTGTGAGTGCACATTTTCGTTCATTGGCATATCGTCAAGTATGCCAGAATACAAAATACTTCATCATTGTATAGATCAATACTCAGGGAGGTCGCTTCAATTAATTGTCAACTAAATTAATTTCATATGAGGGCTACGGTGGCTACCCAAAGTACATTTTTTTTTGCACCCAGCCATACATATCACTTCATACTCGCAGTATGCGTCATACTTCATTATACAGAATAGAGTTGTATATTTCTGTGTACAGTATAACATATCTGTCGCTTACATTATGTGTATGATATATAAGACATCATCACTCCCGAATATGAGGATGTGGTACCGGGTACTCACAGCTCAGAGTACATTTACCTTCCAGCATCCTTGTACTGTACCAAAACTGTACCGTAGTACTTCAAACATTCAAACTTCAATCATGCCGCAATCTCTGCGTCGTCACCAGTCCCATCGGACTCCGTGCCATATCCGGATCGGGCTTCTCCACCTCCGTTGGCAACAGTTAGAGTACTGACAAACTTCGCAACGCTGGGGTCGGACTCCAACAACTCTTTCAAGCTCTCCGGAGCATGGTCAATAAAGTGTGGGGAGCATGACAATTTTTCCTGGGCCCCTGTCAAGGATTGTGTCGTCGTCTTTCATGCTCAAACCGGCACGTTCTTCAGCGGTTCCAATGTACTCTTCATCCCGTTTGAAGCCAGCAATTGCCTTATGAATATCTGCAATTACCCATGCTCCTTGGCAGAGACCACTGCCTTCCAACAAGAGGCAAATGCGAAGAAAGACGTACGTGATTGGGGAGCTTATGAACGCGATTGGGAAGCAGGAGGCCACAAGACGCCAAGCGATGGAGCCGATAATTGTGGTGATCAATGCGCCAAGAAGACCGGTATCGAAGAACTTCTGGACGCCGTCAGCTACCCCAAAAATATTCGTCTCGCCTGGGCCAATGTGAACACTCGTAACTCGAGCCACAAAGAACATGCAAGACACAACCATGAGTTGTCGTCCAACCATAAACTTGGGCAAGTTCTCACCGTTACCAAGAAAGAGGAAGTGGCAAGTTTTCCTTGCAAATATGTTGGAGCCGCGATCGGCCTTGCAAATCTTGGTAACCGCAAAGAAGGCAATTTGTACGGCTTCAAGCATACCGACAACACACAAAAGAAAGAGGAAGATGACCATGGCAGCTGCCGGAGGGATGCCATCCCAAACAGTTGTCTTGCCCTCGAACAAGGCTGAAAAGGTCACCGCCAAAGCAAAACCAAGAACAACGAATGAAAACAAGCATCGCAACCAGAAGAAAAAGGACACTAACCCTGATCTTTGAGGCTCGTGCCATTCAACTGGCTGTTTGGCCAAACGGCACACGATCATCTGAAAAACATAGGAGGCATGGAGCAACCCTGTAAACTCGATCGCCATGGAAACCCAGAAGGTAACGGACATCATCCAGTTGTTCATGTAGTCAAGCATGCAGAGGGAAGCGTTGACTTCAGAATTCAGCTGTCCACACATGACGGTGAAGAGAATCATCGCAAGACCACTACCCAAAAAAGATGCTGACGACCCATTCTGGTAGACCCCAGAGAGTAGCACCCTCGATGGGACCGCCGGACATGTTGACAGCAAACACAGTCAAGACAACCAGGAATTGACGACCAAGAAGGTAACGGTGAAAGTTGTCACCGGTGAAGCAGATCTTGCAGATGGAGTGAGCTTTCTTGTGCGAGACCTTGTAGAGTTCTGGGTTGACTGGAGCTAGACCAACAAGCGATGCTTGTCCTCCTTCGACAACCGTGAGCCAAATGATAGCAAACCAAATGACAGCGAAGGCTAGGATAGGACTGACATCCTGAGCGATCTTCGTCTGGCCTGTGAAGATCAGGCCCATGATCATAGCAATAGAGAAGAGAAGTAGTCCAACGGAGTAAATACTCTTGAACAACGTTACGTTGTCAGACAAATCCGGAAGGGGTGTTGCGATTGTCATTTTGCTTAGTAGATTTTGCTCTGCAATAGAAGATACAAGGCCAAAATTGTGAGATGGAACTACTTGTCACGGCGGCATCGGGTGGTTGGATATGCTATTGTACGCTCCCTGCTACAAATAATTGTCAATGGTACAAGTACATGCAGTAGGTCAACCTCCAGACATAAGCGAACGAAAAAGAAAAACAGTCTAATTGGCGTTTCATGTGACCAACGGCAGACGCAAAATCATGTGACTTGGCACAATGTAGTTCGACGTTGTTTGCATGTGTGAATCATGTACTGGGATTGAATCTTTGCTTCCGTATACTGTTTGGATTTACAATTTTAACTCGAACGTAGTTAAAATTATTATATATACCTAAAATAACTCAGATATTGTCGTACTGTAATTTCAAAAGTAATCGTTTATATTTATTTTTTAATCCACGTACTGACGTACAGTACCATTTGCGGTAGAAAAGTACATGGTACAAATTTTTCAGTAGAAATCTACATGAAAACTTTTTTACACTGTGTCCAGAAATGTATATTGTATAACTTGGTACGAATCGTTGTGTAGAACGGACAACAATTTTATGTACAAGTACTCCGTTAATGCCATATCCAGTTTGTTCGATCTGTCTAGAAATACTGGAAAATGTATTTTGAATTCCAGATTCCGTGGTACAAATTTTGCAGTAGAAACTACATGTCCAATGTCCAGAGTACTGGAAAATGTATTTTGAATTCCAGATTCCAATGCTTTTAACGTGGTACAAATTTTGCTATCGTACTCCGTACTGTACTCTGTATAGATCTTACCAGACCTCCTCTACCGTCGTGCAACAACCGCGGCCAATGGCCGCCCCCCAGACTGGTCTCTTACTAAAACTCTACGGGTTACGTGCGTAGCCCTTCCCTACCTCGCTCTCTCGACCATGTCGAACCTTTCCCCCGGTCATAAACCCGACCCCACTCTCGATAAAGACAAAACTGCTGGACACGACGACATGTCTGATACCACACCACCAACCGGATTTAAGCCGCAGGCAAACGAGCAAGGTTTGCCTTCAAAAGTGTTGAAGTTCAGTTTCGTGTACACGGGTAACACCAAGAACAAAGTGGCACCCAGTGTCTTACATACCCATTGGATGCAAGCAGTTCAAGAAGCCTATGGAGACGAAATTGTCATCGTCAACAATAAAAACCAAAATGTCGAAACTGTAAGCACGATCAAGTGGACAGATCCGTCTATTCACGCCAAACAATTTCAACTCCACCAGAAAACGTTCGGTAAAGGCGAACGTCGTCAATCCACGTACTTTATTATCCACCGAGTCCTCACCAATGCAAGCTTGAGCAAGATGCGCGCTCTCCACTCAGTCCAAACTATCATGAAGGAATTCAAATTTTACATTACTGATCATCAGTGGAACGAAAACCAATTTGATACTACTCGGATCGGATGGATCACTTCGATTAATCCTACTTACTACAACCGTGAGCAAGCACAGATCAAGTTCAACAACCTCCTTCACTCGAAACTCACAGCATCCCACAGCAAAATGAAAATACCAATTTTCCGCTTGGTCTTTGTATCTCCAACGGTCAACACCCAAGACGGCCACATGGTATCTACCAAAGCTTATGCAATCGAAATTCTAACGGAACACTCTGTCCAGATGTTGCTCGTTCTCAAAACGTTACTCGGTGAACAAAAGACAATCTTCGTGCCATACAGTATGAAAGCCAAATTTCCAGCAGCATATACACAGGCGATAAAATTCCAAACTCAAAACATGAACAAGACGAGAGTGGTGGTCCTACAAAATATCAGCGTCGACACGATGTTTTATATCGGACCGTACATCAGCACAATCAACGGAGTATTGGACCTTCTTGCGGATTCCAAAGTGAATGAAAACGGACGACATACAGTTTTGGTCGAGCATGGCGCCTTCAAAAGAATTCGCAATACTATCACCCAAAATCTCGACGTATGGATTGTGGCGCACGTAGCAAGTGATGCATTACCAATAGAGGAACAATTTTTCGGAACCCCTCGGGTGAAACCAATTTACGAGGATGGTATGTCAAGTGGAGAGAACTCATGGTTATCGGCAAGTAATGCAAGTTTCCTGTCAATGGATTTATCACTCGTTCGCGATCATGTATATTTCGACGAAAGCACGAACATTGCACAAGTGTTTACGTATGCCGATATAACAATGCCAACTCATCAAAATAAAACTCAATGTTCCGCGACGTCAACTAATGAGATGACTCAAGATGTGGCTTCGGAATTAACGGAAATGGAATCTTGTCAGAAACAAGAATTAGAAGATATGGCTGAAGCTCATCGGTTAGCAACGGAGAAAGCAGAGAAACTCGCAGCTGAACAAAGACAAGAGATTGCGCTACTCAAAGCTCAACGGGAAGACGACCTCCGAGTTGCACAAGAATATCGTGAAGCAGCCCTTCGCATTGCTGAAGAGAGGGAAAAAATGCAAGAGGACGTAACCCGCAAGATTCGCAACGAGACAGATGAAAGGATTCAGAATTTGCAAAACCAAATGACGGAGATGATGGAAAACTTCAAAGCCGTTTTTGGCTCACAGGACCACAAAAGACCCGCCGATGCCATCGTAGAAGAAAACAACTCCCAGAGTGATGAGAAACGACAAGACGTTCGTTCCACACCTGGCAAGAAGTTGTTCCCCGATAACACGGATATGGAGTATCCCGCGTTGCCCCAGCAGAAGCTGTATGACAATGCACAAAAATCCCCAATGAAAGAATGATGGATGCGATTCAAATGCAACCGATGGGGAGCACCAATAGTCCCCCCCCTGTCCCGGCAGTACAACATAGAATCACTCAAACCATTAACAACATATCGGACTTTTTCCGCCCTCGTATCCCACTTCATCGCAACGCGACCGCAAGTACCACCGCAACCATCACCAACACTACGATCAACTCCCAAACACCAACGGAAGTACCAATCATCACTCCTCGTAACATCTTGATACCGATTCAAGTGATTATGGACTCCCCCTCCCTAACGACCACAGTTCAACGAGCTCCAATTATACAAGATTCAGAACCAGTATTGAGTCCACATGCCCAGACCGAAACACCACCGACACCCCAAGCGCAGATACAACAAGCGCAAACGCTATGGGCAGCCATGTTTCGCGCGGATGACAATAATCAAGTTGCAGGCGGCAATAGACCCATTGTCTTATCGGTAGAGAATCAACGAGCGAATCGGTCATGGGGAGACACTCTGCTTGAAAAGCCAAATACCGTCACAAGAATTTATGGTATGAATGTGAACGGTCTTAAACTGGATAAACGCGGAGGCCAGTTGGATATTTTATGCAAGGTTATCAACGAAGTTCAAGCCGATGTATTCTGTGGACAAGAGCACAATTTGGAATCCGACAATACTCAAGTCAGGCAGATTCTATATCAAACTGCATGCAATCATTGGAAAAGATCCCGAATAACATTTGGCACCACTCCGATCGCATTCTCGAAGCAGTACAAGCCAGGTGGCACATTTATGATTACAGCGAATAACTTAACCAGCCGAGTAATTGCACAAAAGAAAGATAAATGGGGAAGATGGGTGAATCAAGTATACCAAGGAAGAGGACGTACAACCATTTCAATATATTCCGCGTACCAGGTTGTCGCAAAAGCAGTTCAGCCGGGATGTATTACAACAGCTTCTCAACAGCAAAGTCTGTTAATGCAAGCTCAAGATCCGATAACCAATCCCCGCACTGCCTTTCGTAGGGACATCACTACAGCAATTCAGTCTAGTCTCGCCGAAGGTCATGAGATACTGCTACTTGGAGACTTTAACGAGGCGTTTGGGACAGACATCGATGGCATTCAGAAGGTTGCATCAACATGCGGATTATTGGATCTTATGAGTCGTCGCCATTCGTCAACACCACCAGCAACATATGCAAGAGGGAGTACAAGACTCGATTATGCACTCGCGACAACTCACGTAGCCAACGCCTTGACGACCGCCGGCTATGAACCTTTTAATGCCAGATTTCCTTCGGATCATCGCTCTTACTTTTTGGACTTCGATACACAGAAATTGTTCGGCAACGACACACAAACGCTTGGAAAACATGCAGACCGGATTCTGCGTTCCAACAATATCGCTCAGACCACTCGTTACATCCAAACGAAGTATGACTTGCTCCTGCAACATAATGCATTCTCGCGAGGAGACCAGCTTAGTCAACCCGGAGACAAGCATGAGTTCGCAGAACGGTTAGATCGAGACGTTGTTGCCGCAAGTCTTGCGGCAGAACAAAAGATGAAACAGTATGAGTCACCAGCATGGTCCGTCGCGTTAGACAAAGCAAGAAAGGAGGTCACTCGCCTCACCAAGTGTTTGTCAATGGCGCGCACCGGTCTAGTCATTCCACAGAGTCTCATCTCGCCACAGCAGGAAGATGGGATAGACCCACTAAACATCCCAGCAACAGTGCAGGAGTGTTCGACGAGATTGCGAGAGGCGAAACGCGCAGTAAAAGAAATAGTCGACAAGAGCGTCCAACACCGCGACCAGGAACGCCGAGAGCGCATCAAGGAATTATCATCATCACTCTGCAAAAACGATAAAGAGCAAGGAAAAATTCTTCGCCGCCTTCAGAAAGCCGAAGACATAAAACAATTGTTTAAGAAATTGAAAGTTCTTCGAGATCCACATCAACGCCAAGGAGTCACACGCATTGAAATCCCACTCCAATCCGGTGAAGATCCCAAAGAGTGCGAAGAATGGCAACAAGTCGACGTTCCCACTGAAGTTTTGTACCACTTGCAACAACGAAACAGAACGCACTTCGGTCAAGCTCAAGGCTCACCATTCACGGTAGCCCCATTGGTTGATCAACTGGGCTTTTGTGGAGACGGTCCCTCCACCGAGGATATCTTGAAAGGAGAATTTGACACGACGGGACTTGATGACAATGTGGCAATGTTAATTCAGCACATGCAGCAAACTGAAGAAATGGCGGCCATCGAATCGGATACACCTATCTCAGAACAAGAATATATTGGCAAACTTAAGGTCTGGAGTGAATCTACTTCAACATCTCCATCGGGCCTTCACTTAGGACATTATAAAGTAATGATCTCCCGCCATGCATACTCAGAAACGCAATCAGAGACGGAAGAAGATACAGAAAAAAGGCACAAATGGAATCATATGCAAGGTTGCCTATTGAGACTACACGTCCAAATGTTAAACTACGCATTGGTGCGGGGGTATGCATACCAACGGTGGCGCACCGTGGTTAATACAATTCTTTTTAAAGATCACGATAACGTCCGGATCCATCGAACGAGGGTTATACACATATATGAAGCCGATTACAACTTAATGTTGGGGGTCAAATGGAGAAAGGCATTATACCAGGCGGAAGCTTTCCGTGAACTAAATGACGGACAATTCGGCTCGCGACCAAGACGTAACGCAATCGATCCGGTATTCATTGAAGAGATGCAGTTTGAAATATCTCGCGCATCTCGAAAAATGTTGGTGCAAACAAATTACGATGCGATGTCATGTTATGACCGGATTATCCCTAATCTGGCAATGATAGTGAGTCGCAAGTATGGCGTGCCCAAATCCATAACGCAATCAAATTCCAAAACGCTGGAACATGCAACATATCGAATTCGAACCGAATTGGGAGTGTCCGAAACCGGGTACACATTCTACTGAGTATCCAATATATGGCACAGGACAAGGGAGCGGTAATTCGCCCATGATTTGGTGTTTTCTATCGAGTATCCTCTTCAATTGCTATGACGACTTGGCTTATGCAGCTACCTATTGTCACCCCGATCGGTCACACCCAATGGAATTGGGAATGGTGGGCTTCGTAGATGATAGCAACGGACAAACCAACGAGTTCATGCGCGACGAAACGGCATCGACATTGCCAACAATCTATCATCAATTGCGGCATAACGCGCAAACATGGGCCGATCTATTGGGAGCAAGTGGCGGAGCCCTGGAACTGTCGAAATGTTCTTGTCATCTGTTGAGTTGGCACTTTGGGGAAAAAGGCGACCCTGTCCTAATGAGTACAAAACCGGCGATTCCGATAGAGGTGACGGACAATCTAACAGACGGCGTGCATGAGTTGACGTTTCTCCCGCCACATACAGCGCATAAGACTCTTGGACATTACAAGGAACCTGCAGGAACCCAGGCACAACAAGTTCAACAGCTACGCAAGAAAAGCGATACCAGTACAGAATTTTTATGGAAATGTCACTTGACAACCGTGGAAGCATGGACATTTTATTATGCATGCTATCTACCCAGTATCGGATACCCATTATCATGTTCGGCACTAACCTACGCCCAACTTGATCGCGTCCAGCGAACTGCAATGACGATAATTGTGGCAAAGTGCGGTTTTAATAGAAACACAAAGAGAGAGATCATTTATGGCCCCCAAGCATACGGCGGAGCTAATTTCCGGCATTTGTACATGCACCAAGGAGTGGGGCAAATCACAACGTTTATGCGACATTGGCGACAAGATCAAACCATTCCAGGAAAACTCCTCAAGTGCGCCGTAGCTTGGACTCAAATGACAGCCGGAACCTCGTATTCAATCTTTCAACGAGTGTATGAAGACCTTCCCCATTTGGAATCAAAGTGGTTAGCTTCTATGCGCATTTATGGCTCAAGTGAATGCAAGTTTTGAACTGGACAACACCTTCGTACCTTCGATCGAGCGAGAACATGATACTCACATCATGGACATCATCCTGGAATCGAACAAGTTCTCCGCGTCTCAAATTCGACGGTTAAATTATTGTCGTCTCTTTCTTCAGGCGGTGACGCTATCCGATATATCAGATGAAACAGGATTGCAACTTGATCCATCAAAACTCCAAGGATCGCCATCAGACAGGAGTAGTACCACTAAATGGCTTCAAGTACACCAAGATCGACCGTCAGATGCGGAATGGAAATTATGGCGCAAGGCAAACCAACTCTGGAGCACACCAGACGGCGTCCTTATCCGCCCGCTCGGTGTATGGCTCCACCCACGGTCTCAACAAAGACAACAACATTTCGCGTATCTTCATCGTCGTCGCCTTTACATCAGGATAGGGACAACCACAACATATCAAGCATGTAAACCAACATCGCATCCTGGAGAGTACCGCTTTATCACACGAGTGCGACAGATGGCAACTCTAAAGGATAGTCACCCGGTGCTAGTGTCGGTTTCGCCACTCAATCCCGACAACTGGCAAGTCCATCCGATTTATCACACCATCATAGCATCCGGCAGAGAGCCGGCAAGTGGCACAACATTCGACGAGTTCGTTAACACCCTCGACCCGTGGGAAATTGACGTCCTAAGGATGACCACCATGCATGTTGATCCAAATGCGCTGTGCGAAGCGTTGTCACACGGACTCCGAGCGGCATCGGACGGTTCCGTAAGATTCACAACTCAGGGTGCGTTCGGCTGGGTACTTAGTACGGACCAAGGTTTACAGGCCGCAACAGGTATGGGCCCAGCTCGAGGCCCTCGACCATCATCATATCGAGCAGAAGGTTACGGATTACTGTCCATATTACGATTCCTGATTCGCATTGCAGAATTCACTGGCCGAGTGGAAGCATGGCGAGGGGTCCTGGTAACCGACAGCCAAAGCGTCTTGAAAACACTCGAGAGGGGACCGGCCTCTTGATGCAACCGATGAACCTGTCAGCATTGATGGCGACGCGGTAGTACTGGATGTCTTATGTCCAGATTGGGACATTTTGATCGAAATCCAAAATGCACTAAAACACTTACCCGATCTCAAACTGAAGTTCATTAAAGGACACCAAGATGAGAAGATACCTTACGCCCAACTTCCACTGCTGGCACGGTTAAATGTTGATGCCGACGCTATGGCAGGACGGTTTCAAGATCTCCACGGGCAAGACAGGCCGCTCGCACTTATTACACCAAGAACCGGCGTGCACCTTCATCTACTGGAAGGCACGGTTACTTCGTCTCATGCAGCCCATCTCCGACACGCGTATTGCGGCCCTCCTTTATTAGAATACCTGCGCATCAAAAACGGATGGTCCTCGTCGACAGTGCATTCGATCAACTGGCAAGCTCATGGTAGCGCATTGAGGAAACAGATTACTCATCGGATTCACTTCGTCAAGTTCGTACATGACGTTCTTCCAACCCATAGCAGACAGAATCGTATGGACAAAGGAAAGCGTACATGCCCTTGTTGCCTCTCGTTACACGAAGACCGTGACCACATACTCCGATGCCCGACTGTGGCTCGTACCTCATGGCGTCACAAATTTCTCACCAAATTGGCGGAAACGTGCGATAATCATTACACCTATGGACCCCTTCGGGATTTGTTGTTGGAGGCATTCCGACAGTGGCTGGACCCAGACAACCCGCCTCTCGTTCAGTTGCCACTCGACCGATACCCCGTTGCACTGCATCCTCTGCTTGCGACCCAGAATAGCATTGATGGCGACAACTGTTTAATGGGAGATTTAGCCAGCAGTGGGCAGACCTCCAGAACAACCATTTGTTTCGAAACAGACACCACCTACCAACGAAGAACCCTACTGGGCACAAGTGGCAAGTGGCAATCATTACTGTGATTTGGGAGCAGTGGTATGCACTGTGGAAAATGCGGAACGAAGATGTCCATGGCAAAGACGAGGCCACAAGAATCATCGCGGAACGACGCGAAGTGACGCGACGTTTGTCGGCAATTTACGATCAACGTCAACATATGGAACCAAGCGCACAGTCACTCTTATATCCCGATATACGCAACCATTTGGAACAGCCGCCATGGGTCATTCAAAACTGGATCACAATCAATGGACCGGTGTTTATGAACAGTCTGCGGACAGTGAAGACAAAGGCAATTCAAAACGTCAGATCAATACGCACGTATTTCGCTCCGAAGTGAGGGTCTTCCGGGTACCTTCATGGCTTTATTCGTATACAGTCGGCCGCGCTCCTTCGGGGGTCGTGTCTAACCGTGCGGGTCGAGTGTCTCCAATCATAGGCACCGCGGCAGCACGTAAAATAGATTTCAGGTTTTTGTATACTGTTTGGATTTGGTGATCGAGACGCGAGGTCTTTGGTGGGACAGGATCTTGTCCAAAAGTTTGTGTCACTCCGCATTCCTCGTATGTTTTGATATGTACGTTAGAGAATATCAGGTAAATGACGGTTTGTCTCCTATATCGTACTGTAAATTTCTAGTACAACACATTTTCCTGGGATTGAACCTTGAATGGGTGCCTTGAACACATGCTAAGTACATCGTACGACGTTTATCACTTGTCATACATCATTCGCCTTCCGTCCAATGTCATGGTGCCAATTCTTAGAAACCTTGCGCAGCTTCACCAAACCGTCATCAGATTCGAAATTCTCTAATGGCCATACTACAGACTAAGAGTACTCTAACCCCTAAACGACGAAAAAGAACATTGAAGTTTCTAGGTTTCGAACAAATTTCAAACTCAAAACCTATTCAATCATTAGATTTTTATGAACATATTTTAACTCGATTTCGACACAGCGTCTAAATGAATATGATACATATCATACACATCCATGCACGTGCCTTCTGTATAATAATGTACTGGAGTACTGTAGTATATGAAAGACAGTACTACGATAAACAGTAGGGGGTACCAGTAGTTCAATGTCCAGCTTCTGTGCATTGCTGTTGGCATTTCCGATCCCCTATTCAGTACGGGCACTTAGAGGCACTGTACAAACAGATAATTGCAATAAGCATTTGAGTCAATGCCACGAATTCCTATTGTTGGTTCATCAAGGTTGTGGACCCCAACCAAGTACAAGGTTTGGGTACTACTAAAAAATTACGTCACACTACTCCGAGAGTGTATCAGTTTAACTGATCATCGCGCCTTTCTCCAAAGCAAGAAAGTACAAATGGTCAGACCAAACGTGGTCATCCATTGCATGGGATGCATTTATGACCTGTGCCAGGAAACCAACTCTTACGAACCCGCCCGGTCACCCGGTCCAAGATTGTTCACAACTGGCTTCACCTCGGTACGCAACGCGCTAAATTCGGGACAGGAGGGAACACTCAAGAAATTGCGCGCTGCTGTCCCTACTGTTGTCAGGAGGAAGATTTTACTCACATGCTCAGTTGTGACGACTCCTGTGCAAAAAAGTTTTGCTACGATGCGTTCCTCTCACGACCATCAGTCCAAGATACACCAAAAGCCAACGGGAGCCGACCGCTCTGCAACGTCAAAGATTGCCTTCACTATCGTTCATCGGATTCTTATTCGTATCCCGTTCAGCCAGCTTAAACGTCATCCACAAGCATTTCAACTCCTGTGAGACCCTCCCTAATTATGAGCGCTCGCGCTCAGGGGTAGGAGGGATAGAATGTGAGGTCCACAGAGGCCGGAGATCAATCGTATCGCAGGCACCGATCAAAACAGATGAATCACGATGATTTTTCATAAACTACAGTACTCCAGTACATTATCATACAGAAGGCACATGCATGGATAAAATAAAATAAAACCTAATTATTGGGTTATTCGCCGTCTTCGATCTTTCACCAAGACCAAAGTGAGTCGGCCCATATTACAGCAGGTCGGCGACAATAAGGCGTTATATCCCTCCCCCTAATGAACATGTCGAATACGTTATTGCTCCGGGTCACATCTCAATTACTGACGGGTCGAAAAAATTGTGTCAACAGTAATTGGCGTCTGCCGTCTTTTTCCATGCGGGATCTCGCCATCCTCATATATCGTAGCCACCGTCTCCGTTAGGGCATTATAAAGCCATCGTCTCAGACACCATGCTTTTGACGTGTTTCCGCAAGTTCCTGAATATTGCTGTGTCAAGAGGAATAGCCCCTCCGCGATGGTGTAAAGCCGTGAACATCATGCTGGAAAAGGATCCTGGGCGACCAAAAATAAACAGGCTCCGTATAATTCATCTGTTCGAAGCCGATTACAACCTTTTTCTAAAAATTATGTGGGGTTCTAGACTCGTGCGACGTTCGGTCGAGTTAAATCTGCTGAATAACAGTCAACATGGATCGGTTATGGGAAGGACTACAATGGATCCAGTCATGTTAAATCAACTGACAACAGATCTTTGCCGATTGTTAAAGATTAACTACATTCGATTCGACAACAATGCTTCGGCCTGTTTCGACAGGATAATTGTTGCTATTGGCATGCTCGCAGCTCGTTGGTGCGGTATGCCAGTTGAAGCAGTGCGTACACATTCCAAGGCTCTTGCACTCATGCAATACATGGTAAAAACTGTGTATGAGGTTTCCGATGGCTTGTATGGAGGTACGACATTTGAACCACTCTTCGGAACAGGACAAGGAAGTGGGGCATCTCCCTCTGTATGGTTATCGCTGGTCGTTCTTTTGTTAAATACGTTAGAAAAGGTCGTCCCTGAGAGAATTCACTTCAAATCGGCAGATGGGACCATTGTTCATCAAAGACTTGTGGATGCTTTTGTCGACGATACTGCCATTGGATTGACAGACACTGGAAGATTATCCATGACCGAACTTATCGCATCACTGGAAAAATTTGCACAAACCTGGTTCCTTGAATTTAAACAAGTGTTCCTGGTACATCATGTTTTGGGATTGGCGCCAAGGACGACCATATCTTCGGGAGGTCGATCCCCATGATCCGCAAATTCGACTGTTTCAAGGGTCGAACATACACAACAGGGTTGCGATACGACGACAGCCGTTGCATAAATCAGCACGTATCCTGGGTGTGTTTCAAACCCCATTAGGAGATTTCTCCGATCATATTATGGTAATGAAGAAAAAGGCGGATCAATATGCAAGTCATCTACGATCCCCTCGATTGACGCAGAAAGACATCAAGGTGTTTCACAGGTCTGTTTACTCACCAGCAATGAAATATTCACTCCCCGCACTGGCGATCGATGAGGAGGAATTGGAATGCGTGCAGTCTAAGATTATTCCTACCATTGTTCAATGCTTGGGTTTTTCCAGCAAAATGGCGACTGCTATCAGATACGGACCCACATCCATGGGAGGCTTAAATCTGATGGACCTTCGCACGGAATGTGCTGGCATCAAAATGATCAAATATTTCAGACATGAAGTATACGGCAATACCAACGTCGGTCAGCTCCTTTTGCTCCAAATTCAGGCATCACAACTATTATAATAAATACTAATTATTGGGTTGTCATCGCCTCCGATCTTTCGACAAGACTAGAGCATGTACCCTGTTCAGGCATCACAACTAGAGGCTGGACTCCCGGTCAATCTATTGGAGGAACCAACAGTTCACATCCCCTATCTCACACCGACATGGATTCTATCAATGCGGCAGTTCATGTCGAATCATAACATTCAAATCACGGTGACAGATCCATATCATCTCCGTCTCAGAGGTTCAAGCGGCCAATACATAATGGACCTGAATCGACTCAAGGGATATACGCCCCGACAGCAAAAGGACATCAACCTGGTTCGGCTTCATCTGCAGTCAATCACATTGTTGGATATAGTGGATCGATCGGATGACACCAAAATAGCAACATGGGCACTGGAGGTTCGGCGACCTTCGGATTTCCACGAGGATGAGTCATGGCCAAGGCAACCGGTCCTCGGGGCATCAATGAAACGCATATGGCGTAGATATATATCTTCGCAATTTTTGAGATATGACCGCTTCTGGAAAGAATCCCCTGGACACAAGATCCGTCGTCATGGCGCCGAAAATGTGTCTTCACCAACAAAGTCAACAATAACAGGATCAACTATCTCCCAGGCAATCAAACAGCTACCTCGACATCGTCGTCGCCTTCTGTCGCATGTTTGGCAATTGACATCATCCGATCGGTTGTGGGAGGCATGTCAAACGAAACAGACGTTAACAATAGCTTCCGATGGTGGCCTGAAAGGACGTCAAGGGACGTTTGGATGGTTAGTGACGACGCCGTCAGATGAGATTCTGGTCGAAGGAGCGGGACCGGTTGATGGGTCGTTCGACACGTCAAACTCTACATCAAGATCGTGATATGTCTTACGAGAGTTTACCCCTATTGGCACAGCTAAACGTCGATGCCGATAGACTCGCAAGCGAGTACAATGACACCTTTTCCATGCGCTTCCCATTCGCAATTATGTCTCCTAATGTCAAAGCGCAACTAGCCTTTCGGGATGGAACGGTTACATCGAAATACGACGAGGCCATCAAGATGGAGGCGACGGGACCTCCGTTGAAAGAGTACCTTCAATCACGAAATAAGTGGTCAATTTCAACATTCGATACCATTGATTGGAAAGTCCACGGAGCCATCTTAAAGCGCATGAAAAAGCGGCGCAGCCATTTCATCAAGTTTGTTCACGATATACTTCCAACAACCGGTCGGCTGAATCGTTTTGATGGAGGTCGACGAACGTGTCCCCTGTGTGATTGTACAGAGGAAGATAGAGATCATATCATGCGTTTGCAGACACCCCTCGCGACGAACATGGCGGCAAGGATGCATCAAAAAAGGGAAGGAGTATTGTCATAAGACGAAGACATATCCGCACCTAACACGGCTGTTCGCCGAAGGTCTAGAACGTTGGTTTGATGGGGACGACAATCCGGAGATTTCCCTCGACAGCTATCCCTCTGATCTGCATGCCCTCATACGACAACAAAACAATGTTGGATGGAAGCATATAATGCTCGGCCGCTTCGTGAATGAGTGGAGACGAATTCAGGGCCGTTATTCAGAAACGAATATACAACCCACAAGATTCGATGACAGTGCCGTCCAGTATAAACGGACACCGGAGCTCTGTTGAAAGGTCTTATATCGGTAATGACCAGTGGTACGTACTCTGGGAGGATAGGAATCAGGATCTTCATGGTCGAGATGCACAGACAAGAAAATCTAAGCTACGACAGGATGTCCAACGACAGCTAGGTGAAATTTACTCGCAGCAACAGTTCATGGATCCGAAAGTTAGATCTCTGCTGTTACGAGACCCGGACGCCCATACTAAGCAGTCGCTACATGTCACCGTGAATTGGTTGAGAACTAACGCACCAATTTTTAAGGAAAACATCAAGAAAGTTCGGCGTATGGCATTGCAAGGGGTTCGTTCAATTCGCACATATTTTCGCCCCGTGAGCAACTCGGACACGACACCGTAAGCGGGATCCTAGTGTTGGTAATTTACGGTGGCTGCCACCCAATCCCGGATGCTGGTCATCCGTGCGAGTCGAGTCACCACATCTATTGGTTACAGCGGCAGCACGTTAATCTAGGTTTTCGGGGTTTTTTTTTATGCAGGGGCAGTATCAAATTCAGTTTCGGAATCCGACATCGGCGATGATACTACTGTTTTCACCCACTCAGCAACACAATCTGTGACTGCACCATCGTTCCTCACTTCCGCGACTACGCGCCGTTTAGACGAATTGGAAGCCTTGTTTCGAAGACAACAACAAGAAACGTCAGACCAATCCACTCTGACATCTCAAACAACAACACGACTAGCACATATCGAGTCCAAACTGGGAAGGATCGATGATATGGATACAGTTCTCAATGGCAATCGGGACAAACTTGCTATCATGATGGAACAACAACAAGATTCTCACGTCCAAATTTTGGATCTGAATCTTCGAGTTTCCAAACTTATGGACGTCATTGACCGTATGGCTTCCCGTATTGAGGTTTTGACAGAGGCACTGGTCAATGAGGAGTTGCATAAAGGAAGGCTCCTCGCCAGCAAAGGCCAACACGACAGGAAAGCTCGACGGTAACCGTCGCAGATCTCTGGACGAAATGAAATACGAAGAGGAAGACAAACAATTTCAATCAACGGTGGTTCTAAGTCTATGAACATCCTACAAGATCAGCCGTCCATTCATGCTCAGATGAAAAATGATTCTCGTCGTGCGATTGTCACCGTTTCATCTGCGACGAAGAAAAAATCCAGGTCATTGCAGGATGAATTAGAGGAAATGTCGTTAGGTTCTCACGAATTTGACGACATCTCAGAAACACACTAAATGGTATACGATCAATCAGAAATTTGTCATCAAGATGCTCGTTTGTCGATGGATGAGTCCGATGAATGTTCTTCACCAAAGCCCGATCTGGACACTCAATACAATATCCATAGTGTTCCAGAGGGAGGCGAGGTTGTATGACAGAGGATTCACACCACCCACAGCACTCAACACAGGTCACCTCACAAGATCATCATCAAAGTACATGGCCCCAGTATCATGCCGAAACGCAAGAGCATACAGCTACATCATGCCGACGCGGACAATACATGTCTCGAGGCGAGGATCGCCATCCACCGATCAATCCGTCACAAGTCCTGCTGTTCGCGACGAAACGACCAGGTCGTTTGCATACACGCAAATCCTGCGATGATGCGGCCAATAGTACCTTTGGGGACGCAATTGTTTACAAAGCTCCGGACACCACCAGATTCATGTTTCAAAATGTCAAAGGCTTGACTTACAACCAATCTGGAGATGACTACAATTATTATCTATCATCAATGATTTCGTATTCAATCGATGTTTTTGGCATGACTGAAACCAACTCTGGATGGCAACACCACTATGTTCAATCTAAGTTCAAACAATGCCTCCGCAGACAACTTTACATTGGTAAAACGTCATTTGGTTCTCCGACACAACAGGTTGATCTGTTAGAGGACAGCGAAACGTTTCAAGCTGGCAGTTTGATTCAAGTGGTGGTAGGAAGTCTCACTACAACTGTTTTTGGAGATCCTATTCACGATTCCACGGGTTTAGGTCGATGGTGTGGCTTTACTTTTATTGGCAAGGCAGAGCAGAAATTGAGCGTCATCACGGGGTATCGTACATGCAAAGGTTCTGTCTCAACATCACCACTGGGAAGCACATTTCATCGCGAGTATGCCTACTACCGAAATAAAGGTATCAAAAACCCGCAACCGAGAACAGAGTTTCTAAAAGACTTGGCACTCACGATTCGGAATCTCCAACAACATGGTCATGCCATTTTACTTATGATGGACGCAAACTCGACACTGACGTCTGACAATAAGTTGACGGAATTCATCGAGTCACATGACTTATGGGATTTGCATTCATCCAATCCAGCACCGTCGACATACATCGGATCCTCGGATCGGAGGATTGACTACATATTTGGTTGTTCTAGAACGCGGTCCGCCTGCACCAGGCAAGGGACTTTATCGTATTTTGAAGGTCCCCAATCTGACCATCGATCATTGTACGTAGATCTGGATTTACGGGTTTTACTCAGCATTACTAATATCACCGGATCGCTCAAGGCAACGCAACCTCAACGATGGCTACGAAGTGGAAATCCCGAATCCGTAGAGATGTACGTAGCAAAAATGCGAGACTACTACGCAACACACAACATGCGAGAACGGATTGACACGTTATGGAAAACACAGACGCATCTTGACGGCATGGGATGAAGATCAAGGACATGCCATGCTTGCCGCAGAATCCGTCCTGGCGACAAGACCCAAGAAGTACCAATGGTCTCCGCGTTTGCGGAATGCAGGTATAGTCTATCGGTATTGGAAATTGCGATTACGAGAAGTGACTCACCATGAGGACTACTCCTCAACTTTTCTTCGGTGGGAGCGACAAATTCAGGAATATGATCCATCGTTTACACTATCCCATAACAGTAATGTGACGACGATTCCTGACATTCGAAAGCAACTCAATCAGGCCAAGAAACATCTTCGCAAGCTACAAAAGACATCAACTCAGAGTCGAGTTAAATGTTACGAAGAGCTGCTTGATGCTTATGAACCCGACGCAAACCCGGCTACGAAGCAAGAATCACAACGAAGAGCAAAAATCGTCTCCAGGACAATCAAGACTGAGGCGATCAAATCTATGTATCAGAAAATACGACAGACGGTGAAACCATCTGATCATTCAGGCTTAGCTCAGCTTCAGATTCCGCGCGACCCTACGTATGGAATTACAATAGATCCTGGCCAGGTTCACACAGTGTTGGAACACACACCGAGCGACCAACTAGTCTGGGATACCATAATCAATAGAGAGGATATCGAGCGTCATCTCTTAAGCTTCAACAGGGAGGCCTTTCGAGCAGCTGCGGAATCACCGTGTGGCAGAGGAGTGATTCATGACGCACTTCTCCAAACGAGCTTATCAAGCGAAGTGGAAACTTGCCTTGAAGGAGAGATACCGGATTCCTGGGATATTGACAATCAACTGCTTCGAGAGTTCTTGGCATCTTTTCATATTCCATCTTCGGTGTTGGAGACAGGTCCGATAAACTTGGAGATCAAAAATGCCGATATTATGAAGGGATTCAAATCTTGGAAAGAGACGACGACAACGTCACCCTCGGGTTGCCATCGCAGCAAGTGGTCGTATGCAATAGTGTCTATCGGCTGCAGGAATTTTTTCCGTACTTGCATGCATCTCTCGAATCTCTGCGATTTCGGAATCTCGGACGAGTTGCAATTCTGCCTCATTTGATTGGTGCAGGATGTTGTTTCGAGCTTTCCATAAACATTGGGCGGTTTGATTAACATGGGTCAGTATGGTTCGGAGAGTCTGAATCCCCTTCCCGTCTTGAGTCATTATATCGTTTCCATATGGGTCCGTCTCCGCGATGGCTCGCCACTCGACGCTCAAATAACCTTTCAGTGCGTTGTGCCAACCAATCTTTTCCTGATCATTGAAAGCGGTGCGAATGAGGTCCCACATTTTTGTAGGAAAGCCGGAAAGATCGGGTGCATATGTGTGACCGTCGAGCCATGCCATAATCCCATTCCTCAGTAGTGGGAACACTGGATGAAACTCTGTCGGAGTCAAACTCTTTGCCAGATCCTTTAAAATCGTAGCCCTGTCCGGGTTATGAACGCATTGAAGCACGTGTTGCCATGATTCGCCATGTGCCCTACAGCATGGGCACATTGAGATTATCGTCTTTGATGTTCGCAGTTTGAAATCGTTTATTCCCTGTGTGCCATTGCTCGAAAACAAACTTCGTGTGAGCAGTCTGTGCTCTGTGGGACAGTCGATTGTGGAACGCTCCGAATACCTCAATGTCAATTCTGTCCCATACTTGTTGTCCACTTTGTCGCGACTGTATGTACTGCCGAAGATGATATCCATTAATGTGATATCGTAAAGACGCCTCTTCTTGACCGACTACTCGAACGCCGTTGATGACAATGGATACACGTGCTTCAGATGGTCAGTGTGTTCGACCGATTGTCGTTGAGTCTTCTGACCACGATACCACGAGGCTAAACTGTCTGCATGATTGTTCCACTTTATGTCTCGACGTTACCTCTTCCTGCTGTCGAAGCCTGGTGTCCCTTCACCCATACTGATTTTATTCGCCGGCGTATTGCTGTGGTCTCTGCCTGAATGATGCCGAGATAATCTGCGTTGCTCGGCTGTCGTTGTTTGATCTGAGATGTTGACTGGAATGCCTCCGTACCTTGGCGATCGCACCTTTACTGTCTGTGAGCCAGCGAAACTTGCATTTGTGACGTTTGCCCCATAACGAAGTTAGGAGAGGAATAATAATGAAGCAGCATATCCACCGAGTTCGCATCGGGTAGAGTTTGACGTGTCGAACGACCCATCAACTGGTCCCGCTCCTTCGACCAGAATCTCATCACGGCGTCGTCACTAACCATCCAAACGTCCTTGACGTCCTTTCAGGCCACCATCGGAAGCTATTGTTAACGTCTGTTTCGTTTGACATGCCTCCCACAACCGATCGGATGATGTCAATTGCCAAACATGCGACAGAAGGCGACGACGATGTCGAGGTAGCTGTTTGATTGCCTGGGAGATAGTTGATCCTGTTATTGTTGACGTTGTTGGTGAAGACACATTTTCGGCGCCATGACGACGGATCTTGTGTCCAGGATTCTTTCAGAAGCGGTCATATCTCAAAAATTGCGAGATATATATCTACGCCATATGCGTTCATTGATGCCCCAGGACCGGTTGCCTTGGCCATGACTCATCCTCATGGAAATCCGAAGGTCGCCGAACCTCAGTGCCCATGTTGCTATTTTGGTGTCATCCGATCGATCCACTAAATCCAACAATGTGATTGACTGCAGATGAAGCCGAACCAGGTTGATGTCCTTTTGCTGTCAGTATATCCCTTGAGTCGATTCAGGTCCATTATGTATTGGTCGCTTGAACCTCTGAGACGGAGATGATATGGATCTGTCACCGTGATTTGAATGTTATGATTCGACATGAACTGCCGCATTGATAGAATCCATGTCGGTGTGAGATAGGGATGTGAACTGTTGGTTCCTCAATAGATTGACCGGAGTCCAGCCTCTAGTTGTGATGCTGAACGGGTTTGGCTCTAGTCTTGTCGAGATCAGGCGATGACAACCCAATAATTAGTATTTATTATAATAGTTGTGATGCCTGAATTTGGAGCAAAGGCTGACCCGACGTTGGTATGCCGTATACTTCAATCGAAATATTTGATCATTTTGATGCCAGCATTCCGTGCGAAGGTCCATCAGATTTAAGCCTCCATGGATGTGGGTCCGTATCTGATAGCAGTCGCCATTTTGCTGGAAAAAACCCAAGCGCTTGAACAATGGTAGGAATAATCTTAGACTGCGCATTCCAATTCCTCCTCATCGATCGCCAGTGCGGGAGTGAATATTTCATTGCTGGTGAGTAAACAGACCTGTGAAACACCTTGATGTCTTTCTGCGTCAATCAGGGATCTTAGATGACTTGATTGATCCGCCTTTTTCTTCATTACCATAATATGATCGGAGAAATCTCTAATGGGGTTTGGAAACACACCCAGGATACGTGCTGATTTATGCAACGGCTGTCGTCGTATCGCAACCCTGTTGTGTATGTTCGACCCTTGAAACAGTCAATTTGCGGATCATGGGGATCTGACCTCCCGAAGATGGTCGTCCTTGGCGCCAATCCCAAAACATGATGTACCAGGAACACTTGTTTTAAATTCAAGGAACCAGGTTTTGTACAACTTTTTCCAGTGATGCGATAAGTTCGGTCATGGATAATCTTCAGTGTCTGTCAATCAATGGCAGTATCGTCGACAA
>JAKSYS010000040.1:0-176276 GCA_022925895.1 Fragilaria crotonensis
TCGGTTCTAGTACCCGAACGATGGATGCCGAATGTCCTCTTCGGGCTAGTCTGAGTCCCATTCGACATGGCTTTCGGGGCCGGTATGACATGCAACGTGCCTTTGTCAGTGATGGAGATATTGCTCGAACAAGCCCAGCACGACATGAAAGGGGATTGGATGGCAACCGCCTTGCAAGCCCCACCACCCGCAACTGCAGCATCCAACAAACTTCGGAATGTAGCACAAACATTCCTGTCCCCAGAAACAAATCATTGCTTTCCACCCATCTTCTGGAAGAAACCACAATTGATACAGGCGCACGGCCAGCATCTCCAGATAACTTGACCGCGTGGTCCGACGAGGAACGGAATAAGCCTTGGGAATGCAAGACATGCACCTTTGTCAATGAAAACCCAATACATCTATCATGTAGCATGTGTGGCGTCCTTCGTGAAGTTGGTCGTCAAGCTCGGCCTAATCCGTCAGCGTTTGAGGAGCAAATGGCCTTTCTTCGTGGCGAAACACAGCAGTCCACAATTCAATTCAAGTCTAAGAAATTGGAGGAGGAGTGGTTTGTTAAACTGCGAGAGCAACGGATAGAAGAATTGTTTCAACTACAAACAGAGTACTTGAAGAAAGTCTGTGGAGGCGTGTAATATCGAGCTGGCTACCATAATGTGTCCATGACATCACATCCAACTGTGGCTGAGGACTTCCGCATAACATTTAGAAGACAGTACAAACGAAAGGAGCGACCAAACTTGAATTGTTCGGATTGTAATCGAACATAGAGGCCACTGATTTTAATTGGCATTGCCATTTGCCAATAAAGCAAAGCTCCATCGTAGGTAGATATAGGACAGGAGGGGATCACTTTGTTCGTTGGGCCACCTTTGAATCCACGCCACCTCGTGAACGGGTTCTAGGTACCTGTGTGTGTGACGGAGAACCTAGCAGTAAACGATGGACAGCAAGCATGATGATGCAGGGGAATTGCAAGCAAATCAATGATTTGGAACGGAAAACGTGGCCTGCACGTTTGTTCCCTGTGCCATACCTGCAACGTGCTTTCGTGACGAGGAACGAGACCTGATGTTTATAACATGCGCAACCAGCGGCACCAACTTGGTTTTGTCTCGGAACGTGGAGGTGGACTACTACGCCAAACTGCAAAACCCAAACTGCTTTAAGAATTAATGGAGCTGCACTAGAACGCCTGAGACGGAATAAATAGAATTGAAATCAGCATCCAAGAGCTATCGTTGACGGCGCTTTTACATCACAGCGTCAGCTCCTGTAATGACGACCTTTATGCAGCTCTGCAGGCATCACAGTATACGTGCTGAAAGAGACATGACGCTTTGGTGCATCTCGCGACAGGGTTGCCGCTCGACAATGCGATCTTGTCATTCGGGGATATGCCTTACAAACAACAGCACTACCAAAAGGTCGACTCACGCAGCTACCTGACACGTACTAAAATTAGTGTAGGGAATCTACTCATGAAACTTCTTGCCACTGGCCGCGTAGTCCTTCAGAAGTTGACATGGTTCGAATTGAGGACCGTACTTGGCAGCAAAATCGTTCATCATACCAACATATTTGTCAGCTCCGATTTGGTCAATGTATCGGAAGGGACCGCCGCGGAAAGGAGCAAACCCGGTGCCAAAGACCAATCCCATATCACCAACGACGGCATTCTCGATGATTTCGTCTTCAAGGCATTTCGCCGCTTCGTTGATGAATCTTGACACCAAACGATCCTGAATTTCCTTCTCATCAAGACGCAAATCTTCTTCGATGTAGTGCTTAAGGTATCCACTGATTTCGGGATTGAGCGTCTTCTTTTTACCAGCATAACTGTAAAAGCCCTTGCCGCTCTTCTTTCCCAACCAACCCTTTTCAATCATGTTCTGCATGATAGAGGTGTCACCTCCAGTCATTCGTGTTCCAAGGTCGGCGTTGGAAAGGAACTTGGCGACATGAGATATCACATCAATACCTGTAAAGCGATGTTTTCCATCCTGTAAGTGTTTGATTGCAATTGGAATAACGAAAAGGAATCTAGAGTAACGTACCGACTTCATCAGCAAGAGTGATGGGTCCCACCGGCATACCAAAATTCTTCACAGCAGAATCGAGTTTCTCGAGTGGCACACCGTCTCGAATCAGGGCTGAAACTTCAACCAAGTACGGTCCCAAACAGCGATTAACGTAAAATCCTGGAACATCCTTGACCACCATGCATGTCTTGCCTTGTTTCGTTCCAACTTCAAACGCAGTCGCGGTTGCAACATCGGAAGTTCCCGCGTGTGGAATGATCTCCAAAAGGGGCATTTGGGGTACGGGGGAGAAGTAGTGCATGCCAACGATGCTTTCCGGTCGACCGGCACCTTCGGCGATGCTGGCAATTGGAATAGCGCTGGTGTTTGTCGCAAAGATGCAGTGGTCTGGTGTGACCGCCTCGATCTCCTTGATGATTCTCCTTTTCAACGATAAATCCTCGAAAACAGCTTCAATCACCAAATCGGCTTTTCCGAAGTGCTTCGTCCAGGATGCAATATCGTCCGTCAGCGGAGTGACATTGGAGACGTTGATGTTGTACTGATACTCTGTCATATGTTTCTTGGATTTCTTCTTTCCCCAATTGTCCTGCATATATGAAACACCACGGGAGACACCGGCACTGTCCTTATCCTTCAGCAGTACCGAATAACCCTTTTCTGCTGACACTTGCGCAATACCGGCCCCCATCAACCCTGCGCCCATGACAGCCACTGTTTTGACTTTGACTGCATTATCTCCAAATGCATGTTTCTTCATCTGAGTCATGCCATCAAAGATTCCAATAAGGGCTTCACTCTCCTTTGTTTCAGCAAGCTTTGCGAAGAGTTCTCGTTCCTTCTTGTACTTGTTGGAGGGGTTTTCCAATCCGTATTTGACTGCTTCAATGATGCTATATGGTGCAGGATAGTTCCCACCAGTATTCTTTTCAACAAGTTTCTCAACCTGCTTCCACATAATGTTCCGACCAAAGCTTGTTTCCTCAATGAATCTGTTCATCCAACTCTTTGGTTTGCGCTTGGCCTTGAGCTTTCCGGATGCTAAATCCGCCGCACAGTCAATGGCCACGGCCTCGAGTGATGCAGGCGTAACGACCAAATCCACCAGGCCCATCTTCTTGGCCTTGTCAGGACGAATATCTTTTCCAGTCAACATGGCATCCATGGCGGCTTGGAGTCCAATGAGCTTGTGCAGGTTCTGAGTTCCTCCAAATCCAGGCAAGAGTCCAAGCTTGACTTCAGGCAAGCCGAGCTTGGTCTTCGGGGAATCGGTGCAGACACGGTAATCGCACCAGAGCGCCCATTCGAGGCCACCACCGAGTGCTGGGCCGTCAATAGCGGCGACGAGAGGAATGCCCTTCTTCTTCATACTCTGGAAGAATTCCAAGCCGTCGGCGATGAGGGGGACAAGATCTTGCTTGTTCTCGATGGATTTGATGTCGAAAATATCAGCACCTGCAATAAACATGCCAGGCTTTGCCGATGCAAAGACAACGGCCTTGACATTCGGGTTCTCTTCAATCTCTGTCTTCCACAGAACCTTCGCTTCGTCCTTGACGGCGAAGCTGATAATGTTGACCGCCTTGGGGCCGTCGAAGCGAATGACCGCGACGCCGTTCTCTTTGACTTCGACATTTTGAAAGTATTCGTACTTGCGATCAGGAGAAGGAGAGAACTTGACAGGCGCAGCAGGTGGGGTTGTGGATGAGACGGGTGGTTCGTTGGCAAGAGGAGCTGCCGAGAAGGAGCGTGATGTCACAGTGGCCACTGCTGGACGGCCAATGTCGCCAAGGATCGCGATTGCCGCTCTTCGTTCCAGTGTTACGCCGGCACGCAAAAGACTGTGGCGTGACGCAACATTCGCGGATATGCGCGAGACCGCAAGCTTCGATAACATCGTTGTTTGTTGATCTGAGGTCGCAGTTGTCGTCTGGTCCTTTTATGACCGTTTTGGGTGTTGAGAGTGTACCTCCTCAGAGTGGCGAATGGCCAATGTTGATTGGCGTGAAGACGCAATCAATTTCCTGCTACAAGTGCATCGAAAAAGGATTCGTTACAGGATTCAGAGCTCGTTATAACATATTCATAAGTAGATTTGCGCTATTGTGAATGCTAAAATCAGGAGCATCATTCGTTGGTGTCAGGTGTCACCTGTCAGCTCCGCCGCCTGCCAAAGTGTACTGGAGCACGCATACACTGTCATACTGCAGTACAAGTACTGACGTATACTTCATACTCCGATTACTTTGTGTACCAGTACTGTATATTCTGAAGGGGTTCGCAATTCGAGTTCCAACGCACAATTGTGTAGTCGTACTCCAGTGCCGTTGGACAAAAATTCACCGTATCGGAATACTTGTTACTGTATACTGCCTGATTGTTCCCAACGCGTCAGAGTTGTGGGCCTCGGAAGGGTAAGGTAAGCAAAGGTAAAGGGTAAAGCTAACGGCCTTTACCTTTATACCCTTAAAGAAATTACCCCATAAGGAAACTCATTACCTTTACCTTTACCCTTTAAGGAAATGTGTTACCTTTACCCTTTAGGAAATTACCCTTTAAGGGAAATTGTTACCTTTACCCTTTAAGGAAATCCTATACCTTTTACCCCTTAACTGTTAAAAGTTAAAAGGTAAAAGGTAATTTCCGGGTAATTATACGATTACAAATTCGTGAGTATGGAGTTGAGTACAACAACAACACCTTTGTGCACACATCGACACTCGACACCTGGACGCATTGAGTACATCCAAGCTGCTGATTATGAAGCAACACCATGCTAATCGTAGAATAAACACCATTGTGTTTCATGCTATGAAATTAATTGACTATAATGATTAGTACTCTGCTTCTTAGGCGCACTCGGAGTCATCGGCAAACAAATTGTCAAACTGGACATCATTCAGCATGCCAACGGCACTATCATCCAGGACTTCCTCCACCCACTCATCTTGTCCCATCTCTACTATCATGTTGATCACTGCATCAATTGATTCGTTAGGCGGCTGAGTTGCTTGCAGCTTTGAGTAAAGTGTAAAGTGAAAAGCGAATCGCAGAATAATCCGGTAGCAGATGCTTGCTCATACTACATGCTACTAGTGTATGATGTAGAATGTACAAAGTCCTACGTCCTATGCATCAATTATCTTGAACTTCATCGATATATGGATCTCCCTTAAAGGGTAAAAGGTAAAGGGTAATTAACGGGTAATTCAAAGCGTTACCTTTACCCTTTAGGAAATTACCCTTTAAGGAAAATCATTACCTTTACCTTTACCCTTTAAGGAAATGTTTTAATTTTACCCTTTAGGAAATTACCCTTAAAGGAAAATCGTTACCTTTACCCTTACCTTTTATCTTTTAACCTAGGGGTAAAGGGTAATTTTCTTACCCTGCCGAGGCCTATTGTAGTTGTGGGGAGAAACAGTATATACTTGTATGTACCAGGTAACAGTACTACCTGCATTCCCTATACAAGTAATACTGCATTACTGTAATATTACTTCGTACTAACACTGTACTGGTGGAACGCACGCACGTCTCGGCACGAGATTTCGGTCAATGACAATTTAGTTGACAATGACGATTGACGTAGTGTATCGCTGTAACTGCTGACTCCAGTCTCTCAACAATCAACAACGAGATCTGCTTCGGACACGTCATCCTTATCTGGGCTACCATGTCGCAATTGAATTCAGATGAAGAAGAAGCATTAATTGATCGGGAATTCAGCGAGCATCGAGATGGGGGACACAGTGATTCCGATGGATACAGCACCTGCTTGGCATCTACTCAAAATGGTGATCACGGTGAAGATGACGACGAAGATTCGATGTCAAGTGACAAAGATGATAGTGAAGAGGATGAGAGAAGTACGTCCAGCAGCTCTGATGACGATGACGTTCCATTACATTCACAACTCCTTGGACAATTGTCCATAATGAGACGTCGTGGTATTCGTACACCTCAGGAGCACCAGAACAATGAAAATGGCGACCATAGCCTTGACGACAGCAAACACAAACCAAAACGAGATTTCGTACTTCCCAGAGAGCGAACTCTCTGTCGGCTGGCCAATGCCTTTCTTTGTACATCAATTCTGCTGTGGTTGCTCGTTGTCATCGCGTCATCAGGTCCACCTTCGGAACAGGGCGCTCGCCCTCTCAATCTACCGGATGAAAGAACATTTCTTCAGAAGCTCTACGAACGATTCTTTTCCCGACGGCATGCGAAACTAACGGTGGGTCAGATTGCCCAACTTCGAAAACAACGAACCAACGAAGCACGCCTAGCGTTGGGATCAGCCGCCGAAGGGGGTGGATTCTTCAGTTTCTTGGGTTATAAAAAGAAAAAGCCAAACGCCAATGTTGAGGCTATTCCTCCTGGATGTGATTATCTGGACTGGCAAAAGACTTCGTTTCCAAATTGCAACGAACTGCACGAGATCGATCTTGTCGATGCCCTTCGGGTGCCCAGGAGACGATCAAAGAAGAGCCAGAGAATGGAACGCGACGCTGAAGAAAAGAACAACGTTGGCTATGTGGATAGTGGCCTTTGGAGGACAGTTTGGAAAGTGGACCCACGCGGAGAAAAGAAAGATAAAGTTCCTGCCGTTTTGAAAATGATGAAGGGAGAACACGATGTCGACCAACGGAATATGGATCGACATCGACGAGATGCATTGGTCATGGAGCGATTGACATCATCGCCCCACATTGTTTCGATGTATGCGTATTGCGGCAATTCAGCGTTGACCGAATACCTCTCTGTTAGTCTAGAGGCTGTCATTTACCAGAACGAAACAGTTGAAACTTTTCCAACTCGGCAAACCCCCGAGGGCCGACTGCAGTTGGCCTTGGGGGTGGCGAAAGGAATTCAAGCTTTTCATGAGATGGAAGGAGGACCTGCCATCCACGCAGATGTTGTAACGAAACAATTCCTCCTAGGCGAAGACGGAAATATGAAGCTGAATGATTTCAACCGCTGTCGGTTCATTGCTCACAGAAACGACACTGGAGAGAGTTGCGATGTCCGAATTCCTTCTGCACCTGGCAACTCAAGGTCGCCTGAAGAATATGCCTTTCATGCACTGACTGAGAAAGTGGATATCTATAGCGGAGGCAATGTGCTCTATGAGATTTTAACTGGAGAGGAACCCTGGCTCAAGTTGAAGATTCTTGATGCCCAGGAACGGATTTCAAAGGGGGAGAAGCCACCCATTGCAGACCAATATTTGAAGCCGAAAACAAGTGATGCAGGCCTGGCAGCTCTCATCGACTTGACATACGAGTTTGATCCTGTGAGTCGAATCACTGCATCCGATCTTGTTAAGGAGCTAGAAATCCTAATACGGGACTTCGGCGCCTGAATCCTTTAGAGCTTCTGCAGGTTCTGCCTTTTCTTCTTCTCCCGGCGAATTATGTGTCGTTTCAGGGACATGGCACCAGTTTGGCGGGAACTTGAAATCACTCATCTCGATTCCGTACTCGGCCAGCTTGCCGTCCGTAACGTGAAGAACAATTTCATCGCCGACATCAACGTTTTTGGAGGCAACGATGTCCATAGTCAACCCAGTCATGAGATCGGTTAAAACATGGTGAGCGCTCATACCCCGTGCAACGCGGTTGAACATGTTCCATTCACCAAACTGGTAGACGGCATTAGACTTCAATGGATCATCGGTGTATTTCATGCGCGACGCAATGGTGACTGGGCACAACTGTATTGACGACAGCGAATGCCCAAAACAAAGGCTAGTTGGCGACTCGCAAGAATCAGAGTCGATACATTGATTATCCTTCTCTTGGACACGAAGTGGCGCAACAACGATGGTGGCACCCTTTTTGACCGGACGCTGAGCAAATAGGCCGTCATCCCTTACCACGACATCATCCATGCAGTGAGCGCGATGTTCCAACCAATAAATGGTTCGGTTTTGGACCACATAATACGCGTATGGACGGTCATTATCAAAATATGCTCCGAGGGTGTTTGCCTTCGTTGGTAGCAAGTTTGCGACTCGGTGATTGAACAAGGTAGCCACGCGATTTACCAATTCCAGGGTCTTATCTGGATCGAAGTGTAAGCATAATTGTTTCAAAGCACTGCTGAAGTCCTTCGCAGAGTATAACCAAGTTCTTACCTCGACCGATTTTCGGATTCGAATGTGCCATGTTGAGTCTTGCGTTTCCTTTAACTTTCCGAGGTGCGTTCAAGATTAGGGCATCAGCCTCGATGAGAAAAATGTCTTCAGCAATACGGTAATCCTTTGCTGTGGGAATATTGCGAAAGAAGGGGTGGTCGACGCCAAGTCGCGAATGAGGATGCTGCACTACGGACAGAAAGAGTTCCTCCCCTTGTTGAATAGAACGAGTGGCACGAAACTGTCCTTGGTCGCGCTCGACATTGACCATGAAAGGATGGTGTTTGAGGAACAACTCGTTCTCATAAACATCCTCTCCTAGCTTATCCCCGGTTTCCAGCACAACTTCTCCAGGTTCAAAGTTGCGTCCCGAATACCAACTGAGACCTGCCGATGGGATAGTACTCTCGCCAAGAAAAAGTCCACACTCCGTCTTGCGACGTCGGCCTTCTTCGACGCGCCGAAATTCCTCCGTCGCCTTGACAAGTAGATCTTTAACATCATTAATACTTGGTTTCTTCTTCATTCTCTTCAATTCCTCTGGTGTATGACTTCGTCCGATATCATTGGAAACGAAAGCGACCAAAAGAAGGACTGCAAAAACACCGAGGAAGATGGGTAGATCACGCTTGGGTTCGAACTTTCCAACTTTGTGACGGGATTGACTGATGAGAGGAGCCTGAGGTTGGGGACGATAAACAACCCGCACAGGTTTGGCCGTTTTGGTGTCAGGTGCAAATCTAACAGTTGTCTCTGCTTTGGCATCATCCTTCGGTTGCGTTTGCCCTGCTGCCGTTGTCGTTACGGCAGTACCAGAATCCGGCAATGTCTCCTTTTTATTCGCTTCAGCTTCACCCATGCTCTTGCTCTTTGTATTCAGAAACGAACCTTGAATGTTAGGAGGTGGGATGAGCAAGTAGACGTCCTGTCTCTTGTCGCTTTGGATCAAGGCAAGGGATTGTAGAGTTGACGCAATAGAACAAAAGACACGGTGATAATGTTTTTTCGCGAAGTGGACGGCAATCTTGCGCTGGGGGGAAGTTGGACGTTGGAAGGATACGAAGAAATGCATTTTGACGAGGTCTACGAACGTTATATGCCGGGTAACGGGTAGGTGTGAAGTGGAGTAGTACAAGTACTACAGTATAAACCTATAACACGTGGTAAAGGTCACTTTTTTCATGGTCCACCCATAACCCAGCTAACACTTCATTGCGTCATTGAGGCTCCATCAACACGACACACCGACCATGTCCAGTCGATACAAAAGCAGGATCGGCTTGTTGCATTTCTATCAGTCATAGTTCTAATGGATCAACAACTTCTCCAAAGTATGGCATAGCAGGTTTTTCGTATTGTTGCCAAGTGGAATAGTATATAAGCGAATAGCGGTCACCCTCGTACGGAGCGACCCAATGTGGGTAGCGACCATCAACCTTACCCAAACAGTCCTTTGTACACACTTGAGCAACGGTAAAGGAGTCCACCTCAACACAGATTCCTCCGCCCACAAAGTCTCCCAATGCCAGTCCGTAAAAGGGACCTGTGTTTTGCTTATCAATGTGCGGGCTCCCTTGAAAGCCATACGTTACGGCAAGAGCTGAGAAGTTCTCAGCAAAGTCTGCATCCACTTCTTGCAACGCGGTCTGTGCCAAGTCCCACAATTGTTTGTTTTGCTCTATCTTCTTTGCCGCCAGCGTCGCCTTGTTGCTGTATTTTTGTCCAAATTCTTTTGGAGATCGCAAGACCATGTACGACTGAGCATGAATTGAGGGTCGCTTGTTGACATCTCCATGGCGTTGTTGCCAGGCTTTCAATGCCACAAGAATATCAGCCGCCAACTCCGATCGAATAGGCGAGCCTCGGACGTGAATCATGCGACGGGGCAAATATGGTTCATAATGCTCGAGGAGGAGTTCCATAATCTCAAGTCTTCCCATTACATCTAGTGCCTTGTGGTCGTTTCCAAAGTCTCGCGCCAATCTCTGTCTCAAAACGGCCGTCGACCAAGGCTCCAATTGAGATTGCAACATGGTGGCGTTGCGGACTGCTGGACTGTGATTGTTGTCCAGTGTCGTCGCCGTTGGTTTGGACGACGGACAATTGTTGTAGCGTTTCCAATAGTCTCGCTTTTCTTCTAGTGTTCTGCCAGTAAATTCTCGTATGCGTTTCGCATGTCCCAAACGACACGTCGGTCCAAAGCAACACAGCATCTGTCCGTCATCGATTTCGAAGGACGGAGGATGTCGAAACCGACACGGCGGTCGGGGAGGTTCACATACTCCATACTTTAACAAGAAACAACATACACCAACATGCTTGTAGTTTTCGACGGGTACCAACTGTGTCTCATGCTCGTTGAGTGGATCGGCACCTTTCACTTCACTGTCGCTCTCTCCATGTTCCATTCTCAGTAGATGCGACCATGTGCTTTGTAAGCTGATTTTGTGGCGGGATTTGTTGGTCTGTAGTCTGTATTGACAGCTGACAGACATGCCTCCAATAACCCAATTGTTACTGCATGTTTTATAGTACGGTTGGTATGCACTGTATGTACATGTACGTAGATTTTTTTCAATGTGTACTGCTGTGTACTGGTACGAAATACTCTGAATTCTGAATAAACGTGCCAAGCCTTGAATTATCATCGATCATCGATCATGATTCATGATTCATCATACCAAGGCGCACTCAACCTCGTTCCTGACCTCACCTCATCTTTCATCACCATCAAGTTGGATCCATTTGATCCCCCATAGTGATGCCTCGCTCTAAATCTCTCCCATGGTACCTGTCTCTGTGCCTACTTATTGCGTCACTTGGATTGTCTACTGCTGAGCAACAACAAGAAGTTAGTCTGGGGACTACGTTGGTGGCAATCTGTTACAAGGATGGCGTTATTGTGGGCGCCGACACACGCACGTCGGTCGGTTCCTACGTTTCCAATCGTTATGCCGACAAAATTGCCACCATATTGCAGACGGCCGTGATTTGTCGATCGGGGAGTGCCGCCGATACACAACACTTGGCCGAATTGGCCGATGTCGAATTTCGAGAACGATATTACCGATATCGAGTCTTGCCGACTGTTTCGCAAATTGCGCATTTGCTGCGATCGCAAGTGAGCCAAGACATGTCGGCAAGTTTGATTTGTGCAGGATATCAGGAGGGAGAGGGATGTATCTTTTCGATCGCACCGAATGGGTCGTTGCTGAAGGAAGATCAAGGGTTTGCCGTGAGTGGATCAGGATCAACGTTCATAATGGGGCATATGGATAATAATTATCGCAAAGACATGGACGAACAAGAAGCAATTGACTTTGTTGTTAACGCTATTCGATTAGCAATCGAACGTGATGGAAGCTCGGGGGGATTTGTTAGGGTCCATGTTGTAAACAAAGCCGGATCCAAAGTCTCAACGGTTTACCCAGACCACAACAAGTCGCTTAAGGCAATATCCAAGAAATCGCACCAGCTCACTGGATTTGCAGCTCCTAAGAGAAAGTCGAAGTAGGAGAATAGCAGTGTATGCTTTTGCGGTTTTCTCATTGAAAGGATTACCATTTGGCATCGTTTGATTCCTTAGATTGTCATCTCACCAAATACGAACTGGCCATTGCTTTTCAACCAGCATTGAGACTCTAGGTTGCCATCGTCACCTAGCTGCGGGAACCATGGAAATGAACACCATACATGATCTGCTAAGAGCGTCTGTTGTAGCTCATGCATCATCAATCGCCCACGCTGAATTCCCAAACGCAGGGATTGCTACCTGACACATGTATGTCTGTCAACTATATAAACAATCATTCACCTGTGGCCATCATACGAGTCCAAAAGAACATGTAGGCAACGACTCTAGCCGTCTACCGGTAGAATCGAGACCTTTAAACAAGAATTTAATGTCATTTTTTTCAATAAAAAATCTCGCGAACCGGAATCGAACCAGTGACCGACGGATGGATGTAATGCATTCCTCTACAGTCCGCCGCTCTACCAACTGAGCTATCACGAGACGTTACCGTAGAAGTTGAAATTCTGAATATAAAGTGTGGTAAATTACAATCTTGCACTCTAACCTCCATTAATCGTCTTCTATCGTCCAATTTAGTCTAGTTCACGAACAAGAACTGCTTGGTACCATAGTCGATCTAATAGTAGAAAGTAGCAGAATCCTTACTACTTAGCATAGCTTTTCAGTGTGAAGGCGTCACACAGCTTGAGAAAAGGCTCTGACTGAGAGCCGGTTCAATTACCTCATCCACCAAAACGATTTTATGTGTTGGAAGGAGTCTGACGAACATATGAGGAAGGACGAATGGTCCGACTTCGGTTTCATGTGCAACAGCTGCTTTGCTTTCAGGCTAGACTAGCCAGGAGGTAGAGGTCCAACTGGATTCACGGTACCATTCTTCTCAGCGTCTATGAGCACACGGAGTTTGGCAACACAAGTTTTGTAGTGGGAGAATGACTCCCTGATGAGATCTTTCTTTATCTCCAACGAAGTGACTTGCTTTGGGTCTTCAATCAGCTGACGCATTTTACGGAACAAAGGAATCTGTCCACTCTTGAGAAGCGTAATTGCTTTCCCGCTTCGTCCTGCTCGAGCCGTTCGTCCACAGCGATGGACATATGTCTTGGCGAAACTTGGCACATCGTAGTTGAAGACCGCACTAACCGATTGAATGTCCATGCCTCTGGATAGCCCGTCAGAGCAAACAATTACGCTGATATCCGACGTTTCGTTGCATTGCTTGACTAGACTTGATCGCTGCGTTTGATTCAGAGCACTTGAGAATTCGGCGACATACGATGGGTCGCCGATCCCACCTTCCTTCCATAGGAGCTGCAGCAGCCTCGCGAGACGATGAGTGGAATCTAGACTGGCAGTGAAAACAACAAGTATAGAGCCTTCACACTTGTGCTCCAACAGCAGAGCCAAGAGGAAGAGTGGCTTTTGTTCGGCTGTGCACTCGACAGTGTACTCCGACAAACCAACCGGCATTGTGTAGCGCTGTGAACTTGCCGTGCCTCCTCCAGCCTTGAGATGGTGTGCGTCGTAGAATTTCGGATTGATCAATCCCAGACTGGCTAGCTTTTGTGGATCTTTCGTCATGGTAGCTGAGAACAAGAGCTTTCGCAATTGTACTCTTTGACACACCCGATAGTAAACGGACGAAGTCGCGATTGCCGAATCAGGTGGTTGCCGCCATGTAATGGGTCGATTATCAAGTTCTTCACCGCTTTCGATTTTCGACCAAGCCTTTTGGGATGTGGCGTTTACCGATTCCACAATGCGTCCAATAAAAGAGTGGTACGACTGACTGACTAGTCGGTCCGCTTCATCAATTACGAGAAAGCGCAAATGCTGCAGAGAAAAACCCGGAGTTTTATCCAAATGATCAATAAGCCGTCCTGGAGTTGCAATTAAGACATCGATTGCTCCGTTGACGTCCAAGATGGACCCTTGCTCTCTCCCATGCAACTCTAACTCCAAACCAAGATTCGTCGGATCGAGTTGATGTCGTAGTCTGAGAGTCGCTACATCTTCCATAGGTCGCTGCTCCCCCAACATTATAGTACGTTGCTCCTGTAAGAAATCCGATTGTCCAATTGCCAATCCAATTTTCAGATCCGACCCTTGTGCGTAACGCTGAAAGACTTGATACACTTGGGCAGCCAAATCTCGACTGGGCAGGACGACCAATGCTCGCAAGCAACGCACAACACGAAGGGCTAGGGCATTCAAGACTGGGATGCAAAATGCCAGCGTCTTCCCAGATCCAGTCGGCGCCGCGACGCAAACATCACGACATTGCAAAACTTGAGAATGGCGTTCGGACGAAATAACATCCGGAATAACGAGGGACTGAATGGGAAAAAATGATTTGTAGCCATCTTGTTTCAAGTTCTCCACCAAAAACGGCGCCAAGTCCCATGCTTTGGCTGCCTGCTCTATGGGTAAGCTCGACATGTGAAGGGCGCGAGCAACTTCCTTGGAAGGAGCGGCGGTCGTTTCCGGAAGTATGTCAACTCCATCCTCTGTGGCAGTTGGTTCGGCTGAATCCCCAGCGTCCAGTAAAAAATTATCCACATCAAAATCATCCATTGCTTCGTCCGTCCATGTTTGCTTTGGAACTATCGATTTTTGTTCTGGGGCGATCACGCGCATGCTTGCCGTGCCTTTTCCTGATGGCGACGACGGTGCATCACCGTCGTGGTCGCTCTTTCGTTTTACTTTCTTCGCCTCCTTCTTCTTCTTTGTCTTCCCGGTGTCTTTTCTCTTTTTCGGAGAAACACGATCGACAGCATCGGGGTCGAAGCGTCCCACGTTGAACATGGTGTCGTGTGGATGAATCAGAGATGGACAAACGGTGCGGTGCTTTTTTACAATTTTGTTTGCATTACTTCTGTGTGATTGGTGAAAAGTGACTGTGTGTGGAGTTCATTTTTTCCGGAGGACCTATCATCTGCTGCTATGGTCGGCATTTGGAGAACGAAGGCCAGTCCTTGCGCCAGAATTTGTGCGCAGTTTTCTGCGCTGCGACAGTATCTGCGGTACTTTAGAATCTGTGGCAGCAATTAACGGTCCGACCCACACACAATCCACCTCGCAACTCGCAACTCGCAACTTCGGCCCATTCCGAATTGCGACCCTCGAGAGTCTGCTCATTTCCTTGACACTTCTTGCACCTTCTGTCATACGATCGACACAAGTATGTCAAGTGAAGTACGAGAGAAGCGCAAGAACAGAGGACCTCGATCGCAACGGAATCGTAAGCGAGCTCGTCAGGAACCCACTGTTGATTACAATGTTTCCATCCGTCCCCTCGCCTTGAACGACGCTCTCATCAGTCCGACAATTTACATTCGTACTATTGAACCTTACCCGTACACATTCGCTACATTTGCTAAAGCTCGATGGATTGGGAAGTCTGTCTTGGATGTATATTGTTCGGAGTTTGGATCGTATCCCAAGACCTATTACACATCTGCCATTCTACAGGGCCGGATTCAAGTGTCTGACAAACAAGTGGACCTAAGTTACAAAATTAAAGGAAACGACGTTTTGTCGCACACAGTTCACCGTCACGAACCAGGTGTGGTGGTTTCAGGACAAGACTCACCAATCACGATTGTCGCGGAGACGGACGACCTCGTTGTTGTCGACAAACCCGGCACGCTCCCTGTTCACCCGTGCGGTGCATATCAACAGAACTCGCTCCTTCCCATTCTGGAACCAAACTATGGTAAACTGCACATCATTCATCGTTTGGATCGATTAACTTCAGGCCTAGTCCTGTTAGCAAAGAACTCCAAGGTGGCGCAAACGTGGGGCAAGGCATTGATGGAACGTGCTACATGTCAAAAGGTTTATTTAGCACGAGTGAGGGGTAAATTTCCACTTCAATGCCCATCCAATCTCCAACGTATTGATACGGATACTGTTCAATATGGAGTATATCGGTCGACGCCAAACGCCGTGAGCACCAATGCATCCGCCGACGCACAACGAAGCGCCAACGCTCTTGCCTTTTGGCTGACCGAAAGGAATAGCGGAGAAGTTGACCCCACGTCGTCCATCGACAATGTTTTAACCTCGAATCTGACAGTGGAGGAATGGCTTTCGACGTCCGAGAGTGACAACAGTAACAAGAAACCAGCGTTGTGGTTTCATCTGGCATGTCCCACTCGAATTTCCAACCACAAGGATGGCATCTGCCATGCAGGCTTTTTTGAGGCTCTCTCTGACGAACTGTATCTCAAATCGGTCAAGCCAGCACAAACATCCTTTGGTGTCGTCCGGTACGATCCAGACACGGACTCGACAATACTCCTGTGCCGACCTCAAACTGGAAGGACGCATCAAATTCGTTTGCACCTGCAATATCTGGGACACCCCATCGCCAACGATCCATGTTATGGAGGGGATTTATGGTTCGGCGATGCAAAGGGCAAACTGGCGTGTCAAGAAGCGGCAGCCACGCTGGAAACACTAAATGGTATTGTGGCTGCTTCTGCTGCTAGTAGTAGTGATGCTGAGGTTCAAGAAATGAAGGAGGTTGCTACAATTTCCGACACTCCTGCTACAGAAGAAGAGATTGCCAGGTTGGCCGAACTGAAGAGAGAAGAACACGAATCACTAGAGGATTTCTACCGAAAGACTTGCGTATGGTGCGCTCGGAGTGGTGGGACCGATCGTAGCATGCTGGAACTCCTGGTTCGGAGTCGAGGTATATGGTTGCATGCTCTCAAGTATCGCATGGTGGATTCTTCGGGCAATGTTTTGGACTATCGAACTGACTTGCCTAGCTGGAGTTGATCTTGTAACACCAACACAAGGACCACGTAACGTAGAATGTCTCCTACCTTAAACTAGCAAGCATTACCTTGTCCATATCCTGTTCATGATCGTTGAAGAAATTTTTGCGAGATGAAGTGCCGCTCCCTGTATGACTTTGAGCACTTGCTACTACTGTAATAAATTGGAGATCCCATATGGTACGGATGGGAAGAGTTATTGAGGGTTGAGGGTGTATTCCATTGTACGTCTGTATCTCACGTTCTCATTTTTACTCGGAGCTTCGAGTACAAGTTCTGTGTTTAACAGTAGTACTTCACTGTACTCAAAGCACCAGTAACCAGTTGGTGGCGTATGGTAGTACTCTAGTACAGAATTGCGTTCAATGCTCAAATGCAGAATCTTTCGGCGAAACTACCGTTACCAGCGGTTCTCAAATTGCTAATTATTTGCCGTAGTAGTGTAAAGAGCCGTTCGATGGCATCCTGCACTTTTTCGTCCTTGGTTTTGTAGCAGCAGCCTTTCCTTTGCATCAACGCAGCAATCGTAGCTAAGCAACCATGGCGGATGTACCTCCAACACGTATGAACCAGCAGGTCTTCAAAGGAAAGAAGAAGGCTGCTGAATCTGGACACAAACTTTTGAAGAAGAAGGCGGATGCATTGAAGGTATGCGGTTTGTTAGATTTTCTGCGCGTTGGCGACATTTATAATTTGTATATTCCTGAATGACTCTGGAATACGTCAATTCAAGAAATCTGGGCTGAGATTCCTGTCAGGATATTCTCGCATGATCTTGATGGATTGTTGTCAAAGTTGAGAAGGATGATCGCGCAGCATCCGTGATCCCGTGTATGGCCGGGGCGATGCAACACCTGCTGCATGATAGACGTGACTGACACCTTGCACTGCTTCCCCCTCCATTTTAGGTCAAATTCCGTGATTATGCTAAGAATATCGCAGAAAACAAGGCCACCATGGGAGTGGACGCTTCCAATGCCTTTTTCTCCATGACACAGGCTGAATACGCAGCTGGTAATTTTAAGCAGAAGGTTGCGGAAGGTACTTTGACGGCACGAGTTCGTGTTGCGGCCGGTATCAACAATGTGGCAGGTGTCAAGCTGCCGGTCTTTACCAAGTTTGAGACTAACGTTGCAGCGGATAACCAATCGTTGGGACTTGCTGGAGGAGGAAAGAAGATCACAGCTGTCCGTGAGAAGTTCACTGTTCTTTTGGAAAAGCTTCTCAATCTTGCTTCCCTCCAGACTTCCTTTGTAACCCTGGATGAAGCATTGAAAGTTACAAACCGCAGAGTCAACGCTTTGGAGAACGTTACGATTCCAAAGATTGATGGTGTTCTCGACTACATTGCCCGTGAGCTTGATGAATTGGAGCGTGAGGGTGAGTGCCGAGTGCCCTTACTAAGTAGTGTCGTCGTTTTTGTCCTTTCTCGTCCATCTGCCCCCCTTAGGAAAAAGTGTGTCTAACCAATTTCTGTTTTGCAGATTTCACTCGATTGAAGCTGGTGAAGGCCAAAAAGATTGTGCAGCAAGCAGATGAGGCTTCTAGAAAGGCGAAAGAAGGTGAAGCCTGTCACAAGGAGAACGATGAAGATATCACAGCAGCATACGATGCCACTGACGATGCCGAGGTCGTCTTCTAATACACTATTTATTAGCATTGCCGTTGGATCAATACTGCCGAGCGATGTTGAAGATAGAAAATATACAATCGAGCGAGATAAAAGTTCTCAGTAAAAGAGATAAATCACGCTTAAACGTCTGACATCAATGATCTACTACACTCCAACGACCTCCGTTCCCTCGTCCTCGTCGTTGATTGCAATACTTAAGGCTGTTGCTTGGTGCACCATATCTTCACTGAAAGATTCTTTCCGCACAACACCGCCGTTATTGCTTTCACATCCTCCTTCATCATCTCCTCCTGAGGATCCACTGACACCTGCTGAAAGTGAACCATCGCCCCCGTCTGATGTCACTTCGGTACAGGTCGTCGGGGTTTCAGTGGCGTGCTTGAGCTTCCTTCTCTTGATACTCTCCAATTGTCGCTGTTCATATGCTTCGTCCAATTGCGGTGGTCGCAACGGAAACGATACCGTTTCATACGATGACAACTCGCGCTCCAAGCCATTCTTTTCGTGCCATGCGACCCGAACCCAAGGTCCCACACCCTTGAGTTTCTCAAACTTTCTGGATGGTTGATAGCGACCAGTTGCCCGATATTCTTGATGAAGTCGTTGATACTCCTCGCGAGCCTCACGTGCTGATTCATTGTAATACTCTCGTTCCGAATCCGTCATGCCCAATTTCCAAATCTTGCTAATCTCTTGCACGACCCTGGGCTGGCTGTGAGGTTCGTCCGGTCGGTCATGTCGTATTTTGGTTGTCATTTGCCCGACAAAGAAAACGTATCCGGTCTGAGGTGGTTCAGGTGGAGCCTGCGGCAGATCCTTCTCGCGTACGATGCGTCGCCGTCGTTCTCCGGGAATTTTGGGTTTGTCCCATCGATCTTCGCCTCGGCATTCCGGTTGACATGATCGAATCCGACGTTGATAATTCCGTTTCAGTTCTTCAATTCGATCCTTCCGAGGATCGCCAGTAATCTTGACGAGGTGGTCCGTGTTGGAATGTCCACCCGTGGTTCGCAAGACGGCAACCATGGTCGTCGTTGTCGTTTCGCCGTGGTTTTGAATCCCAAAAGTGGGATCCAGAATGGAGGAATCCACGGTGAGACCAGCGGGTTCGAGGATCGTGCGGGCCTCTTGAAGATCTTTCATGGAGTTCTTAATGACAATGTCGCATTTACGAATGAGGGCCTTGGCCCTGGCGATTAACTTTCGTTTCTCTTCACCTACGGGCGGGGCAGCTCTAGTAGGGGTTGGTGTTGCCGTCGACTTGGCAACTATCCGTTTTGGATCGTCGTCTCCCGCAGTGAGCGGCGGTGAGCTAAGCGTTGTTGGCATTTTCAACTCTCTGTCATGAAATTTGCGTCAGTTCAACACTGTCATGTTCTATTCTGTTCTAAGATCTGAGTAGTTGTAATGATGACGGATGCATGTTGTGGGATGGTTTGTTTTTGTTGGGTGATGGAAGCAGAAAGGAAATAGTGTGTCGACGATTTTACTGGTACCAGGTACTGTATGCACGATACACTGTAGTCTCAGAGTACTGTGGTGTTCACAATATGTGTATCCGAACATGTCGTCTCGTTTGGTCTTCCTGTGAAGTTCAATGACGGAAGTGGCGCCGTCTGTGACAACCGTAGTCGACCGTGCGGGTGTCGCGACGACGACTGCAGCGATAACAGCGACGATCAAAACTCAGTGCAGTCGAAAGGCACACACACAGGCGACTCTTGCAGTTTGCATCAATTACATTTATAGCAATTACATCATCATTCATCATGGGAGGCGGTGGACATCATCATTTGAATAAAGAGGCCATGCCCAAGAAAGATCAAGATTTGGAAGCGCTCAAGGCGGCTCGAATCCCCTTGGCCTATCGTGACACTTGTGGTCACCTTCTCATCAAGCTCAACAGTTGCCGTCGAGAAAACATGTTCTCTCCTCACCAGTGTGGTCATGAACGTCACACGTTCGAAGAATGCGAATATTATGCCTGGCTTCAGCGTGTTGAGGCTAAGAAGCAGTTGGAGAGAATTCGCAAAGCTCAGGAAGGTGCTTAAATTGTTCGACGCTTAGGACTAAAATATCCTGACATTGTGTGAGCTCAATGGTTGGGCAAGGAAAGTATGGCGCACCTTTCGAAGATTGAGGAAGGTGATGGAGAAAGGGATTACAATTGAATGCAGTTAAAACTAACTTGTACTAGTTTGCTGCACCGTTCGTATGCAATTTTTATCCATTATAATTCGGTTGTTTTTCATGCCCTTGACTGATCCAACGCTGCGTCGATAATTTCTTGAACTGGCTTCAACGAAAGGGAAACAAGGAGATGTAACGCTGTAGCGATCCGCTGTCGCTGCTTCCATGCTACATAAAGGGAAAAGATCGTCAGAGTCGCTTGACTTCGAGCTTCCCAGTTATGGTCCGATCGACACAATGGCTTGACAACACGGGAAGTCAATAGATTTAACAAATGTGAAATCAGTTTTCGATATCCTCCTTTTGGATTCATGATATTGATCCATGCTTTGGAGGAGCGAGATTCCATCGGAATTATTGCCCGGTTTTCGTCGTTGTGGTGCAAACTGGCCACTGTGACGGCATCGCACCCACCCGAAATCAACAATAGATGATCGCGACAACGTTCCAGGCAGTCCTTGGTGGCAACACCATCAAGCGAGTCAAGGGCGCTAATCAATTTGGTGACAACAGGACGAAGTGGTTCACTTCGCCATTTCGGGCGTCTTGCTGACGCAGGACGAGGTCTCGGCGTCTGAGCACCACATTCATTTGACAAGCCTTCAAGATACTGCGCATCAGGACAGAAGGGAATTAGCTTGGTGACAAGAGTCCAAACGAGTTCGTCCTTGATTTCCTGGATTTCCTCAGAGGCTTTTGTTGTGCTGGGTGAATGTATCAAACTGTGCACTACTTGTGATGCAAGTTCGATTGCACAGTGTTGCTTCTCCGAATTGAGTAGAAAACAAATGAAGACCACAAGCAGCTCCAGGGGCATCGGGGAGGTGGAGTAAAATTTGAGAAAGGGTTCCAACATCAAATCATCGACCAGAGATGCTTCTTTCATACTCTGCAGGGCAATGGCACCTGCACGATCGGCAGTCGATATCATGGAGTCCACCCCCAGCACCAGCGTGGGATTGCCACTTAGGCAAGCAGAGTTCAAAACCAAAACCGTATCCCCATGACTTCTCGTCGTTGGCGCAGATTCCTGAAGCACCTGATTCGCAAGATGAAGCGCCGTTTGAAAGTCCTTGCGGACAAAACAATGCTCGGCGTCATGGATCTTCGAATCTGAATCGACATCAGGACCTTGGGCCCCCACCGATGACGACGACGATGACATGCATTCTCTATTGACAGACATGACAATGTTACGATGTTGTTGCGGTTTGTGCTGGTGTTGTACGTTTCTGCATTCACACCTGTACCTGGTGCAGTATCACATCACGCTCATGTTCCTCTCAGTGTACCTCTGATGTCCGATAATCGATAGCAGCACACCAGCTTTTTTGGTTTGCAATGGAACGCTTCACGTTACTATGACTAAAATCGAGCGAGTAACGATACCAGGCGAACGTAACAACGTAAACTAAAGTTGTGCGTTTTAGGGCGTGCATTTCGTGGTGTATGCATCGAGTCGCTACTGTACCGTATTTCGTCCAGTACCGTCCACCTTTTCTCAGTCCCCTCGATCTAGTATGAGATCAAGGCCGCGATGGCATAGTAGATCGTCGTCGTGGACCATGATTGTAACACTGATATTTAGACGCCACTAGTTGGGCGTACAAGGGAACCCTGAGTAACCTGCGAACCTCTCTCGGAGGGGGAAATCAAGTGTAATCAACGATATCGTATAGGATGAGGCTCACTAAGTGGTCTCTCTTTGACCGCCCGGTATCAGCTTCGTACAGATGTCGGCGGGATTGTCGTGGGTTGAAATGTGTGCCGTGATGCACTCACCCATGGCAACGGCTTCACGTACGGCGTGATAGCATACGGAATTCGATTTCTTCTTGAGTGTAGATTCGGGGCGCTGTGTATTATGTATGACGGACATATTGTCGCCATAAATAAACGACGGCCCGTCAATGGGTACACCCATCATGCGAAGCTTATAACGAAGTCCACGGAGTGTCTCCATACCGTGCTTCATGGCGACAAATTCCGCACCGAAAACACTGGTCTCGATAGTTGCCTGTTTCTTTGAATACCATACGATCGGCGACATGTTGAGGTAGATCAGGAAACCAGTCCGGGATCGTCGTGTACGTTGGTCCCCGGCATGGTCTGAATCAACGAATAGGCGAATATCAACGTCCTTCCCGCGAGGCGGGGGCGCGTTTGGTGGAATGGCTTCCGTCACCTCCCCATAAAATGACTTCCAATCACATTCCTTGAATGCGGAGCGATCAATATCTGGATAAGACGGGTCGAACACAATGCGAGCATTGTGTTTCTTCTCCAAATGATTGAAGAGATGGAATACCGCTTCTAAGTGCCCCTCCCTTGGCATGATCAAGTACGATGCCAATTCCGACACTTCCGTTATGATATCGATTCGTCCGAGTTCGACGCACCATCGTAGGACACCGATTTGTGACTGGTAGAATGTGGCGTGTTCGGGCGATAATTCAGGTGTGACATCCAGTTCCGGCGCATAATTCAAGGGAAACGGTCCGGATGATCGCTTTGACCACTTCCTTGTCGGGTATTCTTTGGCATGGAATGCCTTCACGTTCGCGACTGCAGCCTGGATGTATTTGCTGGAACTCATGCCCCACGCAACCACTCCGTTTGGTAACGTCACAGGCCGCAACTTGGCACCCAAGTAAAATTCGGGGTCTCGTATCGAACCATCCTTAGTTTTGAAGAAATGGTCAATCTCTTTTAATGCCCGAATGCCATCGTGGTGTACAACGAGTATGTCATCCACGTATAAGAGGCAGTATGCGTAGTACTTGTAGTTGTCCTCCGTTCGTACCTCGGGCTTGAACCATAAATCGTGATCAGCCATACACGATTGCCACCCTAGATGTCGCATACAATCGGCGAGGTGATTCCTGAAGGATGCCCCAGCCGACTTGAGTCCGTACAGGGCGCGAACGATAATAGCGCGCTTACCGGCGTCGTGCCCGAATTCAGGACCTAGACGGCACCATATCTTTTCACCGACAGGTGCCGTGAGGTATGCATTCTCAATGTCTGCCGTTTTCACTTCTAAATCATTTAACGCAGCCAACGTTAGCGCGATTCTAACGGATTCGCGGGACACAACACTAGCATATGTTACGGTCCCAGACGATGGCTTTGTCATGTGACCTCCGGCTACCAATCGTGCCTTTCTCTGAAAGTCCTCCATCTTGATATCAAACACGAGATGACATCTCATCTCTTGGAAGGTGGGTGGTGGGTCCCTCCCGTCCTCCAGGACCTCAAAGGCTACGCGTACCTTTGTCATTTCTTTCCTAACGGCATCTTGCCATAGCGTGTTACCGTTTTCTCGATCAATCCGAACGCAATCCTCGTACGTTTTAGGAACTTCGATTCCGAATTTATGCGTCCGTTTATGGTATCGTTTGTTTACAGCTGCAACGATACGATCCCTACGTTTCAACGTGTATGGAACCCACCATGCAAAAGCTGCTTCGCCATCAATTCCGTGAGTGACGGCAAACTCTGCGACCTCTATCGGGTTCGATTCCTTGAGGTCCGCTAGTCGTTCCCACGATGTGGTTCCGTCCTTCCACTCGACGCAAAGGTGCCACCCCTTAGTCGTCTGACGCATACGTCGGTTGGAACCTCTCGTGATCCACATGTCTGCTCGACTAACGGCAGAGTCGTCTCGTTTGTAGTCCACTATGCCCGACAAGAGGAGATACTGATTCCCCTCGGAGTCACATTGTGCGTACATATTTTGGGCGATGGTGTTAGCTGCCACCTCAGCCCTCTGTCCGTCGGGAAATTCAACTTCATACGTTCGGGTGTCAAGGATAGGGTTCGCGTGTGCTCTTCCCCTTAACGTGCCATCCGATTGACGTTTTCTGCCGCGTACTTTGGCCGTCATCACAGAGTCCCCTATTGGGAGCAGTACTTGAGCACCGACATACACGTCGAACGTATCCTCGTCAACGTTGTCCGCATCCGGGACAAGACCTGGTCCCTCGTCCGCGTCGCCATCCTCATACGGCTCGTAAATGGGAGTTCCGAGGTCCTCCAGTTCAGGATCGGACACAAAGTCCTCAAACTTGAATGAGTCGCCAAGCGCTTTGTTGAGAGAGTTCGTAAACTTCTCGCGTTCACTTTTATGCGTTTCGTCCGAAAGTTCATCAGCCGTTAACGATCGGACAGTTGATCGGTATACGACCTGTCCATTAGCCTTGATCACCTTACGGGTCATCGCCGGGCCAATGTCAACTGCCGGTCCAAGGTCACGGCCAAGAATCATCTTATCATCAGGATATGTTGCCGAAGTGTCACGAAACATGACCCATTCAAACCAACCAAATAGAGCAAGGGCTGAAATGTCTGCAGTATCACCGCGGACGACTGTTTCAGGAACCTGGCCCTCCAATCGGTATTGGTCGTGTGCCGTCAGGGATCGGACATATGCTTCCCTCTCAAGACAGTGATCCCAGAGGCGCTTGGGCGCCTTCGAGCGCACCATCTGCCGACCCACGCCTCTCTTGAGCTCCCGAATGGCAGATTCCGCTGCGTTTGACCATGGTGTGTGGGGCTCAGTTTGCTTAACCCTAGCGCCAGCTTCTCGACATTTCTTCCTAAACTGCCCGTGAAGCTGTTCCTTGGCTCCATCCATGATAAAGGTATTGGGCACACCTTCTCGCTGGAATAAGAGTGACAGACCCTCATGTGCATCACTCTTCTTACGCATTGGGAAAGCACGACACCAGCCGTCAGGTGTCGCAAATATTTGTGCGTACTTATTATTCCGTGCAGACACTGTATTGGAGATCAAAGTGTCCGTGAAGCAATCAATTGGTAGGCGGCGGTATCGAAGTTGCCTGTCGTTGGTCCGGAATCTTCGCGACAGGGTCGGGTTAAGGAGCGTGCGAATCCCACGTTGCGTAGTGACTTGTACCGTCCGACGAGCCGTATGAATATCAATTCCCCAGTTCTTGGACAGATATGTAGCATCGAACTGTTTACGTGACGTTGTCGTCCGAACAGTTTGGATTGCCGTTTGTCGGACTGCACCCGCCAGGGTATTATCGTCAAATGTGACTGATATCGATCGAAGGGAAAGACGAATCCTATCCATCTCAGGGTTTGCCAAGTTTGTATTGGATATCAAACATAAGCGCTGAAGGCGTGTGGCAGCGCTTATCCGGTCCCCTGAATCCGATATAATCTTGGTGAGCGTTTCCTCGTGTGAAGCGAAAGTAGGATCATGAGGATCATAATCGGGTAAATCGCTGGTCAGGACGAGGTGCGGGAGGGATTCGTATTCCTCGAGCGTAGGCTTGCGAGTCGGGAAGGAGGACGCAACCCCTTTCAGCGACAAAGGGATTACGTAGGGCGTTTCAGCATCATCCATCGGAACGACCAGTGAATGCGTTAGCTCGTCGGGGTTTTCAGTCAAGAAACGAGGCACATCGTTGACCTTGACGTCATTAAGACGAAGTTGCATTGTGGAAAGCAAGTTGTGTGTCAAATCAGGGATGTATATCGCCTGATTGACAACGAGAATGATGGTTTGGCCCGTCGTTGGGTCATCGTATGCCAGTGCTCCTGTCACCGTCCGCAAGTTGCTAGCTACCGGTCCGTTAGGATCGTAGCCGGAAACGTTAATTGGTCTCTCGTAATCGTGCACTAATAAAGCGTTATGACCAACCGCACACTGGTCAGCGTGTGAGTCTAGATCAGTACGAGATTCTGTAACTGACACACCGACCGTGCTCAATAAGTGAAGAGCCGAGACGATCCGATTGTGTCACTTCGTGTTCTTAGCCTGACGAGTTAAGGATGAGTTGGTCCGGTTCGAGCTCGACACAGATTTGACCGCGCGAGGTTGGGTGTCGCTTGAAGACTCGGAGGCATCGGTCGCATCATCCGCCGTGCCGACCTCTACCTTGCCCATCTGTTTTGCGAGTTGGGCGACGGTGCGGTTGACAGCCTTGAGATTCTTGATGACACCCTTAGCGTCGTTCTTACCCTTACCAACATCCTTATCTCGTTTTGTCTTGCTATCCTTCGCCCCGGGTTTATGACCGCGTTTGAGGCGTTTTGCGGCCAAATCCTTCTTCTGGGCTGGGGACAAGGCATCGTATTCGGATTTAGTGTAATAGCGGTCCTCAGCTTCGTCACTGCGCTTCCGCTTGCCACCGGTGTGGACTTTTACTTCCGAAATGTTAACATTAGGGTTACCCTTGGTCTTCGAACCTGTTTGCTTTATAAAATCTTGATAGAGCGTAACACAGGCATCAAAGTCATTTCGAAGGGTCGCATCCGACATGATGCGCGTTTTGACTGAGTCAAATTTGTCGGTCCTAATGCCATCCAATAGGTAGCGAACCTTCGATCGTGGATCAATCCCAGTATAGCCGTGCTCAACCAGCCCCTCCATGATGGAGTGTTGCTGTTTATGCACGTTAACGTACTTTTCAAAATCCCATCGTCTTTGTTCTCCGTTGTAAACCGTTGTCTTCAACTTGTCTTCCGCCAACGTGGCCATGTTATCGACATTGTTAGGGCCTAGAAAGTGGGTATATAAGGCCAGATAGGCCATGCGCCCATCCCTAGTACGTTGCGCTGGCTTCACATATGTCCAACAACTGTGCTCGCGAGTGATGCGGGCTATGATCTCCCACACTTTCTCACGGTTGACCAGAAATGTAGGATCGAGTGTCCGGACAGCCCCAGTCATTGTGAAGTGAGGCGCTCGTGCGATCATCTCGTCTTGCACCGTGGCGTATCCGCCGTCCGGGTCCGCTTCAGGGACATTCTCGTCTTTGCGTACGACATAAGCCAAAGGAATCTTCTTGTCGCCCAAGTACGAGCGGAGATACTCGAGGATCGATTCCATCGTCTTCGGCCAGTCCTTCGCATTGATTGTAGGGACGTCGTCCGAGGGCTTGTAGGTTGCCTCGAAATCACGTAATTCGCGGATACTACGGATGCTCTCAAGAGTCACAGCCGCAGGGGCTATAGATCGACTCGTACGGAGTTTATGGCGTAGGTAGAATGCAAGGAGCTTTAAATTGGTCTCAGCTCTCGCATTTACCTGTATGCCCGGGTTGGGGACTGCAGGTCCACCGGCGCCTGCTGCACCTGGGACTGTCCCACCTGGGCGACGGAGAAGCTTGCCAAGATTCGTGATCTCATCATCGGAAAGGAGCCGGATTTCATCGAGGGAGTCAATTCCCTGTTCTTCCACGATCGCCTGGGCTGCAGCATCGACGAATCCGATGCGGACTAGGGCGGTGCGTACTGCAGCTGGCTCCATGGTGTCAAAGGAATGAAATAACAAGCAATTGTCAACTTCCTAAAACCAATTATACCGATAGGATCACGGAAGCCATATTCTTCAACCGATGCGTTCAACCGATCATTTGCCAGTTGTTATCGGTTGGAAATATATCATGAATTCTGTGCATGTATATGTCGTACATTTGGTAATCCAAAATTGTAGACTTGCGTTTTACCCGGATGGTGCGGGGAGGATATGAAGCGTCCTCCATACCCTATTACGGCGTCGTGCGTTATATCATGGGTACTCCGTTTCACCAGATATACGGTCCGGGCCTAATGTCCCATCAACATTTAAGGTGCACCGGACCGAGGCAGTTCAACGCATGCCCAGGCACGCAATGGATTCATCATGGACATGACCCATGAATCCGGCATCATGACGGTTGCCGACGACCGTCGTTACTCTTTTCATTTTCGAAGCCATCATAAACCTATGGCATGCGATGCATATCACAAAGTCACTCTGGCAGATACGAATGGGTCTGATAAACTGACTAAAATCGAGCGAGTAACGATACCAGGCGAACGTAACAACGTAAACTAAAGTTGTGCGTTTTAGGGCGTGCATTTCGTGGTGTATGCATCGAGTCGCTACTGTACCGTATTTCGTCCAGTACCGTCCACCTTTTCTCAACTACCGGTATACGGTCAGGTTTGCTCGACGGATAGACTTGCCAAAAGGCGCATCCTGTACGATTAATCGGACTGGCGGAGGTTGGTACTCTGGAATTCTCGTACCAGTACTGTATGAGGAGTACTTTGTACACCGGTATCAGTGGTTTTGGAACCACATACTGTTGTTCGTGGGCGTATTGTACTGCAACGACTACCAGTAGACAGTAGACACCAACGCGTTTCTATTTGGCATCCTCCAATCCAAGGAGAGAGGGGCGTTTTGGCGCAGTGTTGCCATAGCCATGGCCCATGCCAAGTGCAATTGATCAGCAACGTAGTTCATCATGAGAATTGACATCTGGCTTGCTGATTCATTATAAGGTCTTTAATTAGAATTTAGATCATGGATCCAATTGTGAAACATTTGGTGGTCTACTAGCTATTGCCAGCTCCAGGCATACAAATAAAAACTTCGCTCATCAAAAATAAATCACTGAGTTTAGTGGGATTGTAGGGTGAGAAGATACTACGTTCTCCTCCACTAGGTCTTGGAGGAACATGAACAGTTGAAAGCCTTGCAAACAAAATCATCTCAATCCTGGGCGAACAACCCCTGAAGTCGGACAAGTACTGCTTGGGTGTTTCACTCCGTTCTAGACGAGAAACGATCACACGCGTCCCTATTCAGTTCCCAGGAAATGAACCGGCGATGATGATGAACGCGAAGAAATAGACAAACCATGCGTATGGATTTCCTGGAAACAGAAATAACCCCGCAATCTTAGCCCAATCGATTTCCTTCTTCTCAGGTTCGGCTTTGGCAGCCTTTTTGGCGTGCAATGTACACGTCGTGTCCCAAGAAGCTCGATCGACGTGCTTCAGTTCCCTGTCAGAAAAGGATATTCCCTCCGCCGCACGAATCGAAAGCAATCGTTGCTGAGGTGTCACAAAGGCGCTGGTGAATGCCACCAACGTCACGAGGATCACAAAGGTGCGAAGCATTCTCGTAGTTAGTGCACAGAGTTTGAAGTTGTGCTTATCGGTCCAATTTGTTCGAAGGGTAGGCTTTTGTGCGGGGATGTGACGAAGGATGAGACGTGAGGGTGCGAAATGACAGAATCTCGCACGTACAGTATGCGATACATGCTGCATGTGCTACTGCTACTGGTACCTGGTACTGTAAATTGCTAATTGGATGCTGCTGCATTCTTTTTGGTGTCCGGTGTGACGTCATTTATTTGGATATCCGAAAAAAACGGATGTCATTCCTGGAATCAGGAATCGCATAGCAAAATATCCTCCAAGATCCTCCCTGCATACATCCTCGCCTAACAGCGCACAGACAGACAGCCATCACAGAACCGTAAACTCACATCCCGCACGCCGAAGCACACGGCACACCCCGTCAGGGGGCATTTCAGGCCTTCGGTAGGTCCACCCTGGAGTAGCGTTGATTGCACCATGATGACGATGATGCACTCGTCGCTTTGGATTGGCACTGCTCGCGGTTCCCGCCGTTGTTACATCCCTATTTTATCTTCTTCTTCGTTCAGTTCGTACAAAGAAGAGAAGTTGGCCGCCAAGGAACTGCGACGGCAGCGATTTGAGGCCAAAATGGACCGATTGGTAAGGCTTCGAACTCGTCGGGACGGTCGGCCTATCGATGTCAAAAAGGCCGAATTTACATCCTGGTACGATAAGCGACGCACCTATCACGAAGTTATGGATCGCAAGGCGCGTCAGCAAGAGAAGGAGTGGAAGATTGAGGTGGCGGCTGTAGTGGAACGACTTCCGCTTGTGACGCCGGATATGGAACCGTGGGAAGCGGAGTATACTGCATTGCGAAAGCATCTAGATCAGTTTACATGGGATTATCCCAGTGAATTGATGCAATCCAGAAAATCAAACGATGATGAGGATGGTGAGATCATTGTGCTCGACTTTTATTGCACTGTTATGTCTCGTGCCTGCGATGCGACTGTTTGGTGGTCACCTCGTATCTCACCAATTTCATGACATTTTCCAGATGAAGAAGAAATCATGGTAGTACTCCCCAGAGAGACCGAGGCCGATGCGACTAACGACATCACCACAACAAATAGACGGCTCAAAACTCGAATTTTCTTTGTAGAAAACGCATCTGATGTGCCTCCAGAACAGTGGAAATTCCCCACCGTACTATTGCAAGACGGCGAACGCTTGACGGATGCTGCAATGCGCCTGGCCAAGGACAAATTGGGCGAAGAGGTTGAACTTTTGGCGCTCTCCAACTGTCCCATTGCTGTGGACTTGGATGTTGAAGAGGAGGGTGAATTCTTTGGTACCAAGACCTTCTTCATGAAATTACAGTATTTCAGGGGAGACGTCAAGCCCTCAACAGGCGATGCCAGCTATGGTTGGCTCGATCGAACTGAACTGGTGGAGAACGCAGAGGCGTGTGAAGGAATAAATGCAGGAAAGTTTTACCGTTATATGCTATAGCCAAACTCATTCGTTTTCACCCAATTATCACCCTGAGGGTTCAAGTTGTTGACACCTACGCTTTCCGTGGTTCGGGGCAGTGTGAACCAACGACGTAGTCGTGCCCATCGAAAACCGTACACAATATAGGAAGGAGGTGGTCATTGGCCAGGAGTGTACATGCTCTGCATAATGCACGAAATCGCTCTATAATTCTGGTATAGCCCCAGCCCTGAAGAAAAAATACCCAAAGATGCAAAACAAAAACACCATGCCAACGCAGGTCCAGATAACAACATTGAGAAAGGCGGTCGGGCTGTCTTCAAGTCCACTGTAGAGATTCATTCCAAATATGGATCCAATTAAGGCCCCAGCTCCAACGGCAAGCATAAGCAAACTGATCACAGTGTTGATGTAGAGCAGACGATTTCGGACCGCGTCACTTTTCATAGTCATCAACTCCTCCGTCGTCGTAACTTGCTGTCGGAGCAGTTCCAACACATTGGTGTTAGAATTGGATTGTTGCAGGTAAGCTTCCAGAATCAATTCGGGCTCGTCGGATTCTTCGTGCAGAATCTCGTCTGGTACCGGTTGAATGAAACGTTCTGGGTGTGTGATGAGACGGGAAAGATTCATCAACGCAAGATCTTCGTCATCGTCTAGAAGCACGTTAATGGCTCGAACGAATCCTTGGCATCTTCCCACCATTTCCGAAATGTCGCCCTTCAAATATCGCAGTATATCATGGCCGTGTTCCGACGTGACCGATTTCGTAGAATGCAACAGTTGGTCGATTTCTCTGTAGACGTACTCTTGTAGGTCGTTCGCTTCCTCAGTCAGCATACCGCTGACAGTGTGGAGAACAGCATCGACGCTTTGCAACTCAAAGGGCAAGTCGATCCATCCTTTTCCCTTCAGATCATCCCATTCGTCGTTGTCAAAGGCATCGTCAACTGTCGTGGTCTCGCCTTCACTTTCGGATTCCCCGCTCGCGTGTTTCTTGAAGGACGATATCGTTGCGGGTCGGTGCGACGGATCGCCTTTCGCAGATTTGGTTGGCAAGAACTTTACAATGGGTGGCGAGTGCAATGTCGACGCTCCCAAAGTATGCACATGGTCGTCGCTCTTGGCAGCCAAGTCGGCGGCTTGACTTGCAATCTCCTCCGCAATCGCAGACGCAGTTTTGAAGTATCTTCCAGCATCTGACGACGAACTATGTTGTTCATCACCGAATACAGAGGCCTCCATGCCTATTCGCCCTCCCTTGATTCGTTTCGCAAGAGTGTCCAAGATTTGATCTGCTCCATCGGGAACTAGCACAATCAACCGATCGCGCAAGACAATGGCTCGGAGTGGATCAAAGTTGAGTAACAGCACATGACGACGAACAATGAACTCGGGTTCGTTCGACCCTGAGAACGGTGTGACAAGACGCCGCATATCTCGTGGGTGCAAGTATCCACCAAGACGCTCTCGGTAGGTGATGGGCTGCGTCCATGACGGCGGCCCGGACGTTACGTTAGCTCTCGAGGAGGAACGAACGTTCACTGGTCGTTGAAACGCTACACGTCGTCGATGCACAGGACTGCTGCATTGATCTTCGTCCGTTGGTGTCGTTTCTATTAAATCATCGTCAGTTGGTGTCGTTTCTATTAAATCTTCGTCAGCTCCAGAGTTATTTAGCAGAGCTTCACTTGGTGGTGTTGCGAAGCCCTTGTCAAGGTCTAGTGGGTCGATAAATTCCGTTTGGTCCCCCGATACGTTTGGATCCAGCGGTCCAAAGTTTGGAGACTTGGAAGGTTGTCCCATCACTGAATCGGACTTGCTTGTTCGGAAGGATGCTGCATTCATGGATTGCCGCATCACATCTTTTGACGTGATGGTTCCAGGAGTGAGGTGAGCAGGTTTGGTGGCGATTGCGGTAAGGACGTAATTGTATAGCTCGCGTAAGGTCTAAAATTGATAACGAGAACATAGATAAATCAGTCAAAATGAAGTGACGAGAGATAAAACGACGATAGGACCTAAGGAAACATGTAATTCCTCGTGCTGCGTGTCAGGGTAGCACGTGACCAAGTTTTCCGAAACACTATCGTCCTCTCCACACTTAACTTACCATACTTCTATACTCGCGTTGCCCAGCAAGACTAATCTCAAAAACGAGCAACTCCTCGAGGCGATTCTGCAAGATCGTCATGCGAGCCTCCCAAGCAGGGCGACGTCTCGCTCGTCGAGCGCGTCGCTCCTGCGTTAGGGCATCAGTGGGCTTGTTGGCATCGTTCAAGCCCAATTGCGATCGGAGTCTATTCATTATGACCTTCTTGAGCACTCAAAATAACACTATGGGGAGCCTGATTGCAGACACTTCAGTTGACGCATTTAATCAGATGAGAAGCTAGGAGAGCTCTATCTTCCGAAAGTTTAGAACGAATGCAACATGCAAGAACGAGGAGGCGAGGGGTCTACCGGTAGGTGAGGGACGCAGTATTGTACTCAGATAAGGGCCGGAGGGGTATGACATATGTACAGAACGTGCACGAATAAGCATCTATGTACAGCTGTATATATCTTCTTCGTAGTTCAGTAGAGACGTACATACACACAATGGGCAGTTTGTGAGCATGTCGTACTCTGTCATATCTACCGGTAGATACAGTTGAGTACGCGTACGTGCAGCTTTGCGCAATTGTACTGCAGGTAAGTGCGGACCAAGCACGTTTCGGGACTCTGATTCGATGCCCTCATGAATAAAGTTGGTCGAGTAAACGATACGACAATGCACAACTATACAAACGCGATTCTTGTACATTGTGAGTTATACGTGTTACAGTCTCACACCATCGGTAGTAGGCGTTCGTGTACCGTTTAAAAGTACTGTCGTACATTTGTACTGTATACCTTAAATCAGTCCCCTCGAACTAATGTGTGCACGTTAGCACATTAGGTCGTCGTACGAATCACAGTGATATATATTAAGTCGCCGCAACGTAACTGCAAGGCGGACAAGGGAACCCAAGTAACCTGCGAACCTCTGTGAGGGGGTATCAGTTGTGATCGCTAATATCATATAAGATGAGTCCCACAAGGTGGTCGCGCTTCTGGCCACCCGGGATGATCTTTGTGCATATGTCTGCTGGGTTGTCGTGAGTTGGGACATGCCCTATCAAGCATTCTCCCATAGCCACAGCTTCGCGTACGGCATGATAGCATACTGAATTTGACTTCTTCTTGAGCACTGACTCAGGGCGTTGAGTATTATGGACAACCGACATGTTGTCGCCATATATGTATGAAGGTCCAGACAATGGGACGCCCATCATCCGGAGTTTATACCGAATGCCACGCAGCGTCTCCATACCTTGCTTCATCGCCACGAATTCGGCTCCGAAGACGCTTGTCTCAATTGTTGATTGCTTCTTTGAATACCATGTGACTGGTGCGAGATTGAGGTAAACAATAAAACCGGTTCGCGACCGTCGCGTGCGCTTATCACCGGCGTGATCCGAGTCTACAAACATTCGTAGATCGACGTCTTTACCACGTGGTTGTGGAGCATTGGGTGGTATGGCCTCCTTCGCATCTCCGTAAAAGGCCTTCCAATCGCATTCCTTGAATACACCCATATCAATTTCGGGGTACGTTGGATCAAAGACAATGCGAGCATTATGCTTCTTTTCCAAGAAGTTGTACAAATGGAATACGGCCTCAAGATGTCCTTCTCGGGGCATAGCGAGGTGAGAAGCCAACTCCGACACCTCAGTGATGATGTCAATCCTACCCAATTCAACACACCATCTGAGTACACCAACTTGCGTTTGGTAGAACGATGAGTGTTCCAGGTTCAACGTCGGCGTCGTGTCTAATTCCGGCGCGTAGTCTAGTGGGAAAGGACCACTAGCTCTCTTTGCCCATTTCCTCGTAGGAAAGTGTATCTCATGATAAGCCTTGACGTTGGCTACCGCGGATTGTATGTATTTGCTTGAACTCATTGCCCAGGCGTGTACATTATTTGGTAGAGTTACTTGTCGTAACTTCGCACCGAGGTAGAATTCAGGGTCACGCATTGACCCTGCCTTCGTCTTAAAGAAGTGATCGATCTCCTTCAGTGACTTCATCGCGTTGTGGTGCACAACTAAGATGTCGTCGACGTACAGTAAGCAATAAGCGTAGTACTGATGACCATCCTCATCTCGCACTTCGGGTTTGAACCAGACATCGGGATCTGCTTTACAAGATTCCCATCCGAGGTGTCTCATGCAGTCCGCAAGGTGGTTTCGAAATGATGCGCCAGCAGACTTAAGCCCATATAACGCTCGGACTATCAGTGCCTTCTTCCCAGCATCGTTTCCAAATTCAGGTCCGAGTCGGCACCATATTTTCTCACCCACTGGTGCCGTCAGATATGCGTTTTCGATGTCGGCGGTCTTGACGTCTAAATCGTTGAGAGCAGCGATTGTTAACGCGATACGTACCGACTCCCGCGACACCACACTGGCGTAAGTGATGGATGCTGGAGTCTCAGTCGTGTGGCCACCGGCCACCAGCCTGGCTTTCCTTTGGAAGTCTTCCATCTTTATGTCAAACACGAGATGGCAACGGATTTGTTGATAGGTCGGTGGAGGTGCCTCGTCTTCCCCGAGGACTTGAAAGGCCACCCTAACCTTCGACATCTCCTTCCTCACGGCATCTTGCCAATACGTGTTACCATTTTGTATGTCCAATCGCCTGCAATCATCCCACGTCTTGGGAATTTCAATACCGAACTTGTGCGTCCGTTTGTGATATCGGTTGTTGACTGCCGCGATTATACGATTTCGACGTTTGACAGTAAACGGTACCCACCACGCGAAGGCAGGTTCGTTGTCGATTCCTTTAGATACAGCGTAATCGGCAACTTCCACCGGGTTGCTTTCCTTTAGATCAGCAAGCCTCTCCCACGAAGTACTGCCGTCTTTCCATTCGACGCAGAACTTCCATCCCTTTGTTGTATGGCGTAGGCGTCTGTTCGATCCATGCTGTATATACATGTCAGCACGATTAACCGCTGTATCATCCTTTTGATGATCGACGATGCCGGATAATAGTAAGAACTGGTTCCCTTCGCTGTCGCACATGGAATAAATGTTCTGAGCGATGACGTTCGCGGCAACCTCAGCCTTTTGTCCGTCCGAGAATTCCACTTCATACATTCGGGTATCAAGGATCGGATTTGCATGCGCCTTCCCTATTGGGTGTCCATCCGCCCCTCGTTTACGTCCCCTGACCTTCGCACTCGTCATTGAGTTGCCTATCGGTAGCGTTACCTCGGCACCAACGTATTGATCGTATGTATCGACATCGACCTCATCGTCTGCATCAGGGACCCTTTCCGACTCCCCATCATCATCGTCAGCATAGTTCGAATGAAAAGGCGTCTCAAGTTCGGGATCGTTTGCGAAATCTTCAAACTTGAAACCGTCGCCTAACAGTACGTTAACCTTTTCAGTGAATTGGTTACGCCTCTGTTTCATCGTTTCGTCAGCGTATTCATCAGGTGTTAAAGGTCTCACTGTTGACCTGTAAACCACCTGTCCATTCTCCTTTAGAACCTTCCTTGTCATCGCTGGGCCTATGTCAATGGCGGGTCCAAGGTCCCTTCCGAGGATCATTGCGTCATCTGGATATGTGACCGACGTGTCACGGAACATGACCCATTCATACCACTTGAACTGAGCTAGTGGTGATATGTCGGCGGTCTCTCCACTCACAATGGTTTCTGGTACCTGACCGTGTAATCGGTAGATATCATGCGCAGTAAGTGAACGAATGTACGCCTCTTGCTCGAGACAGTCGTCCCATAATCTCTTTGGGGCACCCGACCGCACCATTTGGCGCCCAACTCCGCGTTTAAGTTCGCGTATGGCGGACTCGGCCGCGTTCGACCAAGGTGTGTGCGGCTCAGTTTGCTTGACGTGCGCGCCAACTTCCCGGCACTTCTTCCTGAACGTTCCCATGGTTTGTTCTCGGGCACCATCCATTATGATATTATTCGGGACGCCTTCTCTCTGAAACATGAGTGAAAGACCTTCATGAGCTTCCGACTTCTTTGCCATGGGATATGCACGGCACCATCCTTCAGGCGTTGCAAATATCTGAGCGTATTTGTTGCCACGCCGGGATGTCGTATTCGAGATTAGTGTATCAGTGAAACAATCGACCGGCAACCTCCGATACCTTAATTGTCGGTCGTTCGTTCGGAATCGTCTCAACAGGGTGGGGTGAAGGATTGTCCTCACGCCCCGTTGCGTCGTAGCCTTGACAGTGCGACGAGCCGTATTCCTGTCGATACCCCAATTCTTTGCGAGGGTATCAGGGTCGAAATTCCTGTCAGATGTTTTGCTGCTTAACATTGACATGTTCACCATTAATGACCGCGAGAACGAGTCGTCGTGAAACGTTTCAGAGATCTGGTGTATCGATAATGACGCTCCGTCCACCGCTGTGCCGATTTGTTGAGCGATGGAATGCGTCTTGGCGACTGAGCATAAGCGTCGCGATGGTGGTGCGGCGCCAATCCGGTCCCCTGTCGCCAGGACGTATTGCGTCATAGCGGATTCTTGTGTCGCGTACGTAACGTCGTGGGGATCGTACGGTGGGTCTTCGCTGGTGAGGCAGAAATGGGGCAGTGACTCATATTCTTGAACCGTTGGCTTGCGGGTGGGGAAAAAGGATGTCACGCCGTCGAGCCCTAAGGGGATAACGTAGTTATCGCCCGCATCGGCAGTCGGGATAACGATCGAATGTGTCAAGTCATGCGGTTGTTCAGTGAGAAAACGAGGGGTCTCGTTGATTATCACGTCATTCAAGCGTACTTGCATTGTCGAAAGTAGGTTATGGCTGAGTTCCGGTATATATATTGCCTGATGAACAAGCAAGATAACCGTTTCACCGGATACCGGGTCATCATACGCGAGCGCGGCAGAGACGGTTCGAAGATCCTTGGCTACTGGGCCATCGGGATTATATCCAGACACATTAATGGGGCGATCATAATCGTGTATTAATAACGAATTATGGCCGACCGCACATTGGTCGGCATGCGAGTCTAGATCAGTTCGAGACTCCCCAGTCACGGATACATCGAACGAACCAAGTATGCGAACCGGAGCGAGCGACCTACATCGTCACTTCTTCTCGCGGTCCGAGGCTGCAGCTTTCTTCTGACGTGAAAGCGCTGGGTTTGCTCGGTTAGATCCTGACTTTCCCTTTTCCTCATCAACAGATCCGGAATGAGTAGAGCTGGTGGTGTCGTCTTCGTCGTCGACGTTGGCTTTGCTCATTCGCTTCGCGAGCTGGGATACTTGACGATTGACGGCACGGAGGTTGCGAATCACCTCCTTACCGTCCTTGGCTTTCGACTTAAGTCCCTTTACCTTGCTGTCCTTGGCACCGGGTTGATGTCCCCTCTTGACACGCTTGGCGGCGAGTTCCTTCTTCTGGGCAGCCGACAATTCCTTGTATTCCTCCTTGGTATAGTAACGGTCTTCGATCGTAGACTCGTGTTTACGTTTACCACCGACCTTTACCTCGGAGATATTGACGGTCGAGTTCACCTTGGATTTGGTCGTCTGTCGGATGTAATCCTGGTAGAGCGTGACGCAGCCATCGAAATTGCTGCGCAATTGCTCGTCCGACATGATCCGAGTTTTAACGGCATCAAACTTGTCAGTCTTTATGCCATCCAGTAGGTATCTGACCTTCGAGCGTGGGTCAATACCAGTGTATCCGTGTTCAACAAGCCCCTCCATGATGGAGTGCTGCTGTTTGTGAACATTCACATATTTCTCGAAGTCCCAACGGCGCTGCTCACCGTTGTAGACCGTGTTTTTCAACTTGTCTTCCGCTAACGTTGCCATATTGTCGACATTGTTGGGGCCAAGGAAATGTTGGTACAGTCCCTGAAAAGCCATGCGACCGTCGCGAGTACGTTGGGCAGGCTTGACGTATGTCCAACACGAATGCTCGCGCGTTATCTTGGAGATTATGTCCCACACTTTCTCCCTGTTGACCAGGTAAATGGGGTCCGGGGTTCGAACATTATCCCCATCCACAGAGAAGTGAGGCGCACGTGCGATCATTTCGTCCTGGATGGTGGGATAGTTGATCGAAGGATCATTAGCCGCATCAGGAACCTCAACGGTCTTCCTTACCACATACGCTAGCGGAATCTTCCTCTCGCCGAGGTACGAGCGGAGATACTCCTCGATGGTCTCCATCGTCTTCGGCCAATCCTTGGCGTTGATGGTGGGAAGGCTAGTGTCTGTCGGAGCCTTATATGTCGACTCAAGCTCGCGTAGGTCTCGGACCATACGAATCGAGTTGAGCGTAATCTGGGGAGCCAGGACAACGCGACTTACACGGGCTTGATGACGCAAGTAGAAAGCCATAAGCTTCAAATGCCCTTCCGCCCGCTGGGTTACGTTGACTCCAGGGTTTGCAACCGGTGGGGCTCCTGGTTCCGCTGCGGGGATCATACCACCTGGTCGACGGATTACCTTACAGAGACTCTCAATCTCTTCGTCACTTAGGAGGAGCACCTCCTCAAGGGTATCAATACCCTGTTCTTCCACTATGGCCTGTGCGGCCTGTTCGGAGAATCCGATTCGGGTCATTGTTGCACGCATGACGGCGTTCTGCATAGCGACGGTTTCGGGAGCAAGAAGCGGGAAAACGAAGTAACGGCGAAAGAAAAGAGTGGGAAGTGCCAATCCGCGAATCTCAGTCGTGCGTTGAGTATCAATATCCGTTGACACCCAAAGGCGAAAAACCTCCCAACGTATTTATATAATAATGGTGGCGGGATGTTTATTACATTGAACCAAACGATTCGTGCGACAGATTCGCGTGCGCATCCGTTTGTGGAACGCTTATGGCGGATGCTCCGTCAGAGATCGATGCATCGTTGACGATGATGCGCTGTATCCTTGGGTTGTTACACACCAAAGGTCGACCGAACAGGCCACGAGGCTCTAGCACCCCGTTATGGACACCATCGGTAGCAGTTCGAAGCGTGCCTAGGCTTGCAGCCGTTTCATGTGCTGTGAGTAAGTGTTTCGTGGACGTGATGGCCTCGTCACACATGCCATCGAACAAATATCACACACCCACACATCCACTGTCTTTGTACGAGACAATGGGTCTGATAAACTGAATAAAGTTGGTCGAGTAAACGATACGACAATGCACAACTATACAAACGCGATTCTTGTACATTGTGAGTTATACGTGTTACAGTCTCACACCATCGGTAGTAGGCGTTCGTGTACCGTTTAAAAGTACTGTCGTACATTTGTACTGTATACCTTAAATCACTCAGGATTCAGGATCCAAGGATGTCAGATGTCAGGGCTGGCAAAAACCTAAAGTTTTCAAAATCAAGATTAGGTTTTTGGGTTTTTGGGCAAAAACCTAAATTTAGGTTTTTGAACCTAGTGTACGTAGTGGCTAGTACCTAGTACAGCGTACAGCTGACGTCTGAGACGTACAGTGTATAGTAGAAGCTACTACTACTAGTTGTCGAAACTCGGATAAAGCCCATGTCTCTCGTTTGCAGTTGCCGCGATGGCGACCAGCCGGGTCCTGGTATTGAGAAGCATCGTCAGCATTGGCAACAAGATCAGCATCATCAGATATCCAGTTGCAATCGTGAAAGAAGATATAGTTGGTCTTGCTTGATGTAAACCAGCTTCTCTAGTACCTTTGCATCGTGCAGGCTGTTTCATCTTAATGATTAGTGCGTATTGCTAATAGGCATATTGCGTCTGCAATATGCAAGATACCAGACGCAAAACACTCCAAAATCCAGAATACGTTGTTCACCCATGACATGGAATCCGGAATTCTCCCTTAAAACCAGAGCAAACACCCAAAAACCAGCAGTTTTTATCTTTGACTCACAAATAATTGGTTGTGCTCTGCTGTAACCGCTAGTCATACTGTAAGCATCCAAGAATCTGTCATTGTTTGCATGCCAGCACTGTGAGTCAAACAAAAATAGAACAAAGTCAAATTGTGGGTAGAGAGCATTCATACAATGCACGCAGTCCTTGAAAAAAGCATAGTTCTGACCTCAACACCAGTCATTGCTTTACTCATCATAAATGCAATGAATGCAACTGACGAATCCAATTTCAAATGATTGGATTGCACCAAAAAATGAGGCTTATACCATTGGTCGTCGTAGGTAGAAGTCGTCGCTGGTGACCTGCTTGTGGCCCAACCCATTGGCATGGTTTGAGAGAAACTTATTGAAGACACTCTCATCTTGGCTGAATATCAACAGCTGTTCATTGCTTGGCAGTTCGTCACAGAGGTTCCCTCAAACAAACAGAAGCCCATTTCTCCTGCATCAGAATGGAGTGAATCATATTCATTAATGTTGAACTCAATCATTTGTTTGCCTGCAGTCTGTTAATTGTAAATGCATCCTTGACCTGCTGCGTTGCCAGAAAAACTATTCTCTGACTTCCTTTTTCATCAATTTTTTCATCACCTAGGCTGGATCCATTGGTGCATTTGACGCTCTAGGTTTGATAAGTATTTGGTGCAGAATTCGTTCCATCATTAAAAAATGATAGCAACAGATCCATCCTTCGATGTTTGGCTTTACTGTTTGGCATTCTTCCCGTCATCTTATTTCTGCAGTTGATGTGCTCTTAGATTCACTCTCAACCATGTCACTTTTCTGTTTGTTCTTTTCAATTGCAGCCTGTGAACCAGACTAAGGAATGATCTTTATGATCAGCTCATTTGGAGCCAAATCCTCAATGAGATTCAAGGTTTCTGGTAGAAAAATTAATCCTTGGCACTCTTATTTCTTCACGAAAGAACTCTAAAAGATCAGAGTGTGGTTTCTTTTGTTTTTGAATCTTTGTGTCTGGCAATGGAAAGGGCTTGTGATTCGCTCGCTGCAGGATCGTCCAGTCCCCAACGGTATGTTCGTCGATTGCTGTCTCAGTACCAGTACCCATCCCGTCGCAATCGTACATTTCCGGGAGTTCATCTCCTCTAATACCCTGATGTATGCTAAGCATAGAATGGAACATCTCTGGTGAATAATGAATATGTCATAAGGAGAACAGAGATTTATCTATGTCATGCATCTCTTTGCTTTGGCTTGCATGTGGCACTCGGTCGTCAAATCCACAACTTCAGACGAGCGAGCAGCGAAAAACACTGTTTCTATCATTAATCCAATCATCTTGAAACAATGACAAGAAACTCTTTCCTTCGGACTGGCGGCGTTCCACCAATCCTCCTGGTAATGTCACATAGTACTCACAAATCATTCCGTTCTGATTGTTGAAGGGGTCAGCTATTTTTGTTTTTCGTCCAAATACGCCGGTGGGAATTGATGTCGTGAAATCATCAAGTATTCCTCGACGCATGGCACCTCTATCAAAGCCAAGGGAGTCAAGAGAAGGAAACTGAGCCTTCGTTGCTCTACAACAAGCAATTTGTCCTGGTATCGTTTTTGCATCGTCAGTTCGATTCCACATTTGAAGAACACCTGTAGCGTCGACCAACTGTCCGCCAGGACTTAGTTCATGCTCTGCATTACGCACTAAATCGCGCTATAGTTCTGGAATTGCCCCAGCTCTGAAGAAAAAATAACCAAAGATACAAACCAAAGCAAATATGCCAACGCAGCTCCCGATAACAACATTGAGAAAGGCGGTCGGATTGTCTTCCAGTCCACTGTAGAGATTCATTCCAAATATGGAGCCAATGAAGGCCCCAGTTCCAACGGCAAGCGTAAGCAAGCTGACGACCGTGTTGATGTAAAGCAGACGATTTCGGACCGCGTCACTTTTCATAGTCATCAACTCCTCCGTCGTCGTGACTTGCTGTCGGAGCAGTTCCAACACATTGGTGTTAGAATTGGATTGTTGCAAGTAAGCTTCAAGAATCAATTCGGGCTCGTCTGATTCTTCGTGCAGAATCTCGTCTGGTACCGGTTGAATGAAACGTTCTGGGTGAGTAATGAGACGGGAAAGATTCATCAACGCAAGATCTTCGTCATCGTCTAGAAGCACGTTAATGGCTCGAACGAATCCTTGGCACCTTCCCACCATTTCCGAAATATCGCCCTTCAAGTAACGCAGAATATCATGGCCGTGTTCCGACGTGACCGATTTGGTAGAATGCAACAGTTGGTCGATTTCTCCGTACGCATACTCTTGGAGGTCGTTCGCTTCCTCAGTCAGCATACCGCTGACAGTGTGGAGAACTGCATCGACGCTTTGCAACTCAAAGGGCAAGTCGATCCATCCTTTTCCCTTCAAGTCGTCCCATTCGTCGTTGTCAAAGGCGTCGTCAACTGTCGTGGTCTCGCCTTCACCATCGGATTCCCCACTTGCGTGTTTCTTGAACGACGATATCGTTGCGGGTCGGTGCGTCTGGTCACCTTTCGCAGATTTGGTTGGCAAGAACTTCACAATGGGTGGCGAGTGCAAAGTCGAAGCTCCCAAAGTATGCACATGATCGTCGTTCTTGGCAGCCAAGTCCGCGGCTTGACTTGCAATCTCCTCTGCAATTGCAGACGCTGTTTTGAAGTATCTTCCAGCATCTGACGAGGAACTATGTTGTTCGTCACCGAATACAGAGGCCTCCATGCCTCTTAGACCTCCCTTGATCCGTTTCGCCAGAGTCTCCAAGATTTGATCAGCTCCATCAGGAACTAACACAATCAAGCGGTCGCGCAAGACAATGGCTCGGGTGGATCAAAGTTGAGCAACAACACGTGACGACGAACAATAAACTCGGGTTCGTTCGAGCCTGAAAACGGCGTGACAAGACGACGCATATCTCGTGGGTGCAAGTATCCACCAAGACGCTCTCGATAGGTGATGGGCTGCGTCCATGACGGCGGCCCGGACGTTGCGCGAGTTCTGGACGAGGACGAAGCAGCTTTCACTGGTCGTTGAAACGCTACGCTTCGTCGATGCACAGGACTGCTGCTTGGATCTTCGTCCGTTGGTGCGGTTTCGCTTAATTCCAATTCGGCTTCAGAGTCATTAAGCTGCGCTTCGCTTGGTGGTGTGGCCAATCCCCCGTCAAGGTCGAGTGGGTCAATAAAATCCGTTGGGTCAGAAGTAGCATTTGGATCGTCTTCAAAAGGAGGGGCCAGAGGTCCAAAGTTTGGAGACTTGGATGGTTGTCCCATCACTGAATCGAACTTGCTTGTTCGGAAGGATGCTGCGTCGGTGGATCGCCGCATCACATCTTTTGACATGATAGTTCCAGGAGTGAGGTGAGGAGGTTTGGTGGCGATGGCGGTAAGGACGTAATTGTATAGCTCGCGTAAGGTCTAAAATTCAAGAAGGGAACATGGGGGGAAGAAAAAATGAAGGGATGAGGAAGACAACGACGAAAGGACTTGATGAAAAGTATATATGTAATTGTTCGGGTTACACATCAGCACATCACAGTACCAGGGGATAAAGGATTCCGATTTCCAGATACTGCCGAAACATCGTCAGCTTGCTTGTCAACATTTAACTTACCATGCTTCTATACTCGCGTTGTCCAGCAAGATTTATCTCAAACACAAGCAACTCCTCGAGGCGATTCTGCAATATTGTCTTGCGAGCCTCCCAAGCAGGGCGGCGTCTCGCTCGTCTAGCTCGTCGCTCCTGCGTAAGTGCATCTGTTTGCTTGTTAGCATCGTTGAATCCCAATTGCGATCGGAGTCTATTCATGATGACCTCGTCAGTTTTCCCAATAACACTATGGGTAGGCCTAATGCAGGCAGTTCAGTTGACGCAGTTGATCAGATGATTAGCAACAGCTATCTTCAGAATGCTATATGGTGACTGAAGTGCAAGAACCATCATGAGCTAAGTTCGAGGCCGTGGACGGAGGACGCACACAGTGCATAGGTATGCATACAAGTACTACCGGTACGCGTATCACAGATCCGAACGCTGAACCCCTGCTATGTGCATGTGCATACAAGGAAAGTCCGGCAAATGACGGTTTCAATCCGGATAGAAGACAGCTAAACTGCTAGTATGGATCAATTTATCACGATACTGGATATACATAAATGTAAGGGTTCTATATACTCTAATCTGCATAATGCATACTGAGATTCTGGTTGTTAAGTAATGTACGGAGTATATTATACGAACTCCGAGTACCAGTACAAGTAGATAGCACCACAATTGCACAGCAATAATTTCCACGTAGGAAGGGCGATGCCTTGACAAACACGACAACTCTCGATGACCTCGTTGACTTTACCATCTGACTTCTCACCCGTGCCATCATGGCAACATTTGTTTGAAGCAAAAATTGCATCCCAATGGAAGTCATTGATTTAACTGACGAACCGCAGGAGCTGCGAGCAGCGCCAGTGGTTGTGCGCGTGAAACCAATTGGGATCGAATATTCGATTGATGTGGTAGACTTGCTCGACGAGGAGGAGAATCCCGGTCGAACTGTTCCAGCCCTTCCTGCGACTGGCGCATCACGTCCATCATGTGGCAGGGAGATCATTGGGGGCGATGATGAGCGCTTGCGCATGGGTTCTAAAACGGAAGGGAGGCGTCGACATGACGACACAACCAAGAATACCAAAGGCGCATCACGTCCATCATGTGGCAGGGAGATCATTGGAGGCGATGATGAGCGCTTGCGCGTGGGTTCCAAAACGGAAGGGAGGCGTCGACATGACGACACAACCAAGAATACCAAAAAAAAACCTTCACAATATGCAAGTCCATCGATTCAAACGAAACGATCCACAATTAACGCACTCCATGATTGCAAAAGGTGATCAGATGACTCGTTCACGTCGGAAAGTAAATCTGGTGCCGTTCAAAGCTACGGGAATGTTGTAGATCCACATCCTATCCCAAATTGCAAAGATGCGATTGTTAGCGAACCAGTTCATCGGGGGCCGGCCAACCCGTTAATTAAAGAGTTGAGCCCTGCCGATGAGACGGGCAAATTTGAACGGAATGATATTGGCTTGGAGAATGCCGTTCGTTCAAGACGAAAATCGGCGACCCGTACGGACAAGCGATCAGTGACGAAACGCCAAAAGACGATTGATCTCGATTCTGCTGACGATATACCCCAGTGCAAAATTGCAGGTGTTTGTGTAAACGAGCCCCCTCTAAGCGCTATGCCCAGCCGAGGGTCGGTGCCGGCAAAGAATGCAGCGTTACTCCAGAATGATAGAGAATCAGCGTCGAAGCACGTGGGCAGGAACGGAGGGATCCATGTGGAGGAAAAGCCGGCCGCTCGCACGAGACCTGCGCCGCCCTCCCGAGTACCCAACTTCATTCTCATTGATGATTCTAGCGACGAAGAGAGTGGCAGTGTTCGACGCCACCGTCGAAACCAGATCAGATCCACCGAAAGAGCTCACGTTTTCAACGATGCTTTTCAAAGGGGCCCTCTTCCTCCTCACAACGAACAAACTGTTGACAAGAGGTTTCGTCCCGGAGCAGATTTCAATTTTGATAAGTCGATGAAAGAGGCGTTGGACGAACAAGAAGGATTGTTTCGACAGGCTGCCGCTAGTTTGCATTTGCACGAAGAGTTTCTTCGGAATATGAGACAGCCGAGGCACCAGCGTGATTGCCCTATTTTCACAAGGGCTGTCGATCCTTCCAGGCTGCACCAAGATCACTGGAAGTGGCAATGTGTTTATGCGAGACTTGGTCTACCGATGCATGCAAGTGACTCGATTGTTAAGAAGCAATATCGGAAACATGCGCTTAGGTATCACCCAGATAAATGTCGCTTGGATGATGCGTCAACAAGATTTCAAGCCGTCACCGAGGCCTTCAACAAGATTAGGCAGCGCTCTTAACTTTCGCGTTGCTAACCAATTAAAATCAACGGTTGTGGTCGCCCCCACTTTGGTGCCTCATTTAGTGTTTACTCGATGGGGCACATGGTTTGAATTCGTGTGAAAGTCTCAACGAGGATCATAAACGAGACTGTGATCGAAGTCAGCTCTCTAGGATTACTGGCTCCGACTCCTATCTGTGGCCATACATCTTGATAGTGATTCCAGGATTGCGCAATTCGAGTGGAATCCATTCAGGCAGCACCGATGAAGTTATGCCAGTACGTACTGGCAGGGTAGGCGGTTGGATGGCAGGCCTTCACGATCTCACCACAATGCAGTTGGAGGTTGCATCCTTTGTAAGGTTAGTATGGATCCGGCAGAGAACACCTAGCCCCGGATTGTTTTCATTAGTTTCGGTTTTGAACTTCGCTTGGCTCTAGTATCGCACTGACGCCGGTGCTCGTAGGTCAATCGCATTTCATCGTAAGTTCGGTCGTCACCTCGTTTTTCACTTCTCAAGTCAATGTGAATGCATACATTGATGGTGCCGCATCGAAGAACCAATGCAATTAATTCATGCTCATCCACTTTATTCCTAGGATTGCTGAATTGATTCGATCGATCAATTTGTAATCAAGCAAAGTGATCGCGCCGTCTTTGGTAGCATTGCCATATTCAGGCATGGCCTCCGCTCATCCCACAAATTGTGGTATTGAGGATAAGTTAATTAGCAAACTCTCCATAACTAATTTTGCAAGGTCTTCGTGGCCACTCCTCAGTCATGGCATTCTACAAATCCGCATACTCCCTTCGCTGGTTTGGTCAAGCTCACCGTAACCCAGGCATCTCTCACTTCTCAAGTCAATGTGGATGCATACATTGATGGTGCCGCATCGAAGAACCAATGCAATTAATTCATACTCATCCGCTTCATTCCTAGGATTGCTGAATTGATTCGATCGATCAATTTGTAATCAAGCAAAGTGATCGGGCCGTCTTTGGTAGCATTGCCATATTCAGGCAATGCCTCCGCTCATCCCACAAATTGTGGTATTGAGGATAAATTAATTAGCAAACTCTCCATAACAAATTTTGCAAGGTCTTCGTGGCCACTCCTCAGTCATGGCATTCTACACAATCCGCATACTCCCTTCGCTGGTTTGGTCGAGCTCACCGTAACCCAGGCGTCTCTGCATGTCACAGCTTCCATTTCCTTTCACTCATCGAGGCATTCCCTTCGAGGCTTGGCATGCCCGGATCTTCTCCTTTACTCAGCCAATCCTTGGCCAAGCTTGAAGATGGTTGTCCACCATCGTTAGACATTCTTTGATCATCGTCACAAGCCAGCAACTCGCGGTCTCCATCGTTTTTGATTGAAATCTCACATTTGCACAATGGACACACTCAGCCACCTCACATCAGCCCTCTGCTGTCATTCTTCGCGGTATGTTTGAGGGTCAAAGCTTTGGCGCGCTTTCTAATGAATATCTTAGAATTGTTCTCCTACTAATTAAATGAGCTAATTGACCTAATTTGTACATTGTTACTCGATAGTTCGCATAAGCCTCTCCTGCTTTCATGTTTGGTTTCGTATGATTCTTTGGTGGGGTTCATTCACGTTCGTGGCAACACCTGTAGTTCGTTGCAGCTTCAGAAAGGAAAACCACCGCTGAAGCGTCCATTGTTTCGGGCGAAGCACCCCCTCAAGCACAGCGCGTTGCAGAGCATTTTCGTACAATCTATCTTGCTCTTGCTTGAATGCCGATGCTTGCAGGAGCAGGAGTTGATCTGGATGGAGGGTTGAGGTCAAGCTAGCATTGGGTTGCAGCAACATGGCTGTGTTGTATGGCGCATCTAGCGCTGCGGTGGAGACGATTGGGCGTTGCAACGCTGCCTTTGGCTGCCCAGTAACGTCAAGAGCTGCCTGAGCGAATGCATACTTGGTTGCATCTAAAGTGGATGAGAGTGGCGTCTGACCCCATTGGTTCGTCGAGGGGATGCTGCTCAGAAACGTTTGAGGACTCAATCTTGTTGAATAATATTACTGTCGGAATGACCGGACATAGTGAGAGGACGAACGGAGACGAAACGGATACCGGATGGAGAACCGTGGAGTCTAAACAAGACATTAAGGAGAAACGGAAGCTGTCACGATTGAGTGCCGGCAAGACTGAGAACGTATCACGTGTGAACGAAAAGGTCAATTGTAAACGGACCAGCTTGGGAAACGAGTGATAGTCTCATTCTAATTTAATTTTCCGATTTACAAGCGATTTAATCTCCCAGTGTTGACTGCAGTACTGTATCGTTGTCTGATTGGCACGTAGGTACTGTATGTTGATATTGTGGTTTCAACAAAATTAAATTAGAAAGCTCAAGACCTAATCATGGCAGAGGCCAAGGAAAGGACCGAGCGCAACAGTGATGCAGGACAGAAGGACAAGGAAGAAGGCGAAGCCAAGAAGAGAGGCTACAATTTCAACAAGGGTCATCGTGTCGCATCGAAGAAGTTTGAAGGAAAATGTGACGAGCTGAACGGAGCTATCTTTGATTGTTCTGAATCGAAAATGGCCGACACGTTCGTCAGAACCAAGAAGGAGTTATCCGCTTATTGCGGTAGGACTTTCAAGCATGGCGGCGACATTCGCCTCGCTATCGACACTCTCGAAGCACCAACGTTTTTTATACCAGATGACCTACCGCCAACGGCAACTGCTGGTCAGCAGAAGCTGTGGGGAGACGCAGTCACAATGGTCGGAAAGCAGATGGCAGGCTTCAACGAAAACGTCAAGAAGTTATACGCCCTCGTATGGGGCCAATGCACCGACATGATGCAGCAGAAGCTGGAATCGAGCACTGGCTGGGACGAGATCTGGCGAAGCGGCGACGGCTTGAAACTGCTCATCCTGATCAAGAACATTGCATACGCGTTCCAAAGCCAGAACTATCCAGGAAGGGCCATTCATGAAGCAAAGAAGCGATACTTCAACTTGATGCAGAACGGAAGCACTACTCTGAAGGAGCATCTCACCGTTTTCAACAATCTCGTTGATGTGCTCGAACATACTGGCGGCAACATCGATGATGACATCGGAATGGAACGATACGTCCTAAACGGGAGAGACAAGGCCACAATGACCCCTGCAGAGCTGGGTACCTTGAAGGCCGAAATCAGAGACAGGATCCTTGGAGTTGCGTTCATGTTGACATGCGACCGTGCTCGTTTCGGCAAGTACATCGAAGGGATCAACAACGATTATAACGAGGGTAACGCTCGCTATCCCAGCAGCAGGGCCGATGCGTTTCATCGCCTCTCAACTACCAGAACAATCCTCGACTTGGACAGCGCGAGGTGGGAGGTGAAGGGGAGATTGCTTTCGTAAACGCCGACAACGAAAAAGGGGACAAAAGGCCAAACCCAGAAGTAAAGAACACATTACGTGTCACCGCTGCAAGAAGAAAGGACACTACGCAAACGAGTGCGATGGTGAACGTGTGGCGGAGGGTGATGAGAAGAAGCCAGCAGCTGAACCAGTCAAGAAACAGTCAGGAACGACGCTACTTACGAGTGGCATGTACGACATCGACTTCCTTGATGACCAAGATGAGGTCGCCAACTATGCCTTCGTTAACGTCGGCGCTGCCGGTTCCGACCACGGGGTTGTCATGCAAATCGAGCACGACGGCAGGCTTCCGCGAGACTGGATCCTCCTTGATAACCAGTCTACAGTTGATGTGTTTTGCAACAAAAAGCTGCTATCGAACATTCGCGAGCATTCAAACTCGATGGACATTCACTGCAATGCAGGCATTGCCAGTACTAAATTGATCGGCGAGCTCCGTGGATACGGAACTGTATGGTACAACCCTACAGGCATTGCGAACATATTGTCTCTCGCGAAGGCGAAGGAACGTGGGTACCGCGTGACATTTGATACCGAGGAAGGAAATGCCTTTCACCTAACCAAGCATGACGGCACGGTGCGTGTTTTCAAGCAATCCCCGAAGGCTGTATTACATCGATACCAAGGAGCAGGACCATGAAGACACAGGACACTATGACGTGAACCTGATCAATACGGTAGAGGATAACCGTACTAAGTACTCCGAACGCGACTACTCGAAGGCGGTACTGGCCCGAAAGGTACAAAAATTATTGGAAGACCAAGCACTAAGACATTCCTGGGCATTGTGGACAAGAACCTGTTCCAAAATTGTCCTGTCAAGCGTGAGGACATTATTGCAGCGGAGCGTATATTTGGCCCAGAGGTCGGATCGCTCATGGGCAAAACAGTCCGAAAGACGCCAAAAGCAGTGCAGGCTACTTACACCAATATACCAGCTACCATAATGTCTCGGTACCGGAAGGTAACTCTGGCCGGTGATATCATGTTCGTAAACAAGCTTCCATTTTCGTTACGATTTCGAGGAATATCCGGTTTTCAACATCTGAGTTTCTAACCAACCGAAAATCCGACACAATCTTTAAGGCCATCTCACATGTGCACCAGACGTATGCAAAACGTGGGTTTCACATTGAGGTGATATTGATGGACGGCGAATTCGACAAGGACGGTCTCGTCGGTGACGTTGCGGAGCTGGGAATCAGCATTAATTGTGTGGCCGCCGAGGAACATGTGCCTGAAATAGAGCGCCACATCCGGACCATCAAAGAAAGATCCAGGAGTGTGGTCGGCATGCTGCCGTTCAAACAGTTGCCCGCAAGGATCGTCATCGAGCTCATACACTACGTCGTGTTCTGGCTCAACAGTTTCCCTGTCCAAAGAGGCATTTCCGATGTGTTGAGCCCTCGAGCTCTCGTGGTGGGGTCGACGATTGACTACGCCACTCATTGCAAGATCGAGTTCGGCGCCTACGTCCAGACCCATGAACCCCACGATAACTCTATGCTACCGCGTACGACGGGTGCCATTGCGCTCCGCCCAACGGGTAACGCACAAGGGGGACACTATTTCTACAGCCTTACAACTGGTAAGCGCTTGCACCGCACACAATGGACGGAGCTCCCAATCCCCGCAGACGTTATTGATCGAGTGCACAAACTATCGCGTCGCGATCTCGAATTAACTCCCCTTGAGTTTTCCGATCGGGCAGGAGTGCTAATCCCCGATGATGACGACGATGCGAATGATGATGACGATGATGATGATGATGATTTCGATCCGAACGACGACCCAGCTAATGACGACGACGATGATGATGACTGGATCGACGGTCAGATCGCAGGAGTGGATGATGAGATTGTTGAGATTGTTGAAGAGAACGTTGAAGAGAACGCTGAAGACATCCCGGGTGTCGCGATAGAAGAGGATGCAAACGACGAAGACATCCCGGATGTCGCGATAGAAGAGGCTGGTGAAGCTGGTGAAGAAGAAGCGAACGAGGTCGCGAGAAACGCCCACGACGAAGCTAACGAAGAAACAAACGAAGACGCGAACGAAGAAGCGAACGAAGTCGCGAGAGACGACGAAGCTAACGAAGAAGCAAACGAAGAAGCGAACGATGTAGCGAACGAAGTCGCGAGAGACGCGAACGAAGAAGCAAACGAAGTTGCGAGAGACGCGAACGAGGACGCGAACGAAGTCGCGAGAGAGGGCGAGATCGCTCCAGTCGCGCCAACAATACAAGTCGAGGCTGCGCGACCTGCAATGCAAGTTGACGAACTCATGGACGTGCGATACGGAAGAAGACTGGGGGAAATATAATCTTCGGGCCCGCAAGCCGCGGGATTATGGCCACCTACACGCTACGCTCGAGTCCATCGCCATGACACAGCACAGCGTCCGAAAAGGGCTCCGAATTTTTGGCGAGGCCGGCGTTGACGCCGTGCTTAAAGAACTAACGCAACTGTATGACCGTGAGGTCATAAGGCCAAGGGGCAAGGACGAGATGACCGATGAAGAGCGCGAGGCGGCACTACAATACCTGATGTTTTTGAAGCAGAAACGAGATGGCACGGTAAAAAGGAAGAGGCTGTGCGGACGGCAGAAAACAGCGACCATACACAACCAAGGAAGAGGCGAGTTCACCAACAGTCGCAACTGAGTCCGTCATGCTATCGTGCACAATTGACGCCAAAGAAGAAAGAGATGTGGGGGTGGTTGACCTCCCAGCTGCATTCATGCAGGTCGGGATGAAAGGTGAAAGAACAGTCCACATGAAATTGGAAGGGAAGATGGCAGAGCTCATGGTCCGAATTGATCCCAAAATGTATCGGAAGTACATTCAGATGGAAAACGGGCGAATGGTACTCTATGTGGAACTGGAGAAGGCGCTGTACGGCACGCTGACTGGCGCATTTCTGTTTTGGAAAAAGCTAAGCAAGCAACTAATCAAATGGGGATTTGTTCTGAACCCATATGACAGCTGTGTCGCCAACAAAATTGTCAATGGTAAACAGTGTACCATTTTGTGGCATGTGGATGACCTTAAAATCTCCCATGTTGACCCGAAGGTCGTTGATGACGTGATCGAGCTGCTGAAGTCTGAATTTGGGAAGGAGGCCCGCTCACGATCTCAAGAGGAAAGGTGCACGAATACCTTGGAATGACGATCGACTTCAGCGTGAAGGGCAAGGTTAAGTTCACGATGATCGACTACATCGAGAACATGATAACGGAATTGCCGGCCGACATGTCAGGAACAGTCAGGTCACCGGCATCATCGCATCTATTCGATGTGAACGATGATGCAGAAAAGCTGAACACCGAGTTGTCCGATTTTTTCCATCACAACGTGGCCAAGCTTCTGTTTCTATGCAAGCGCGCACGGCCGGACATACAGACAGCAGTGGCATTTCTATGTACTCGCGTAAAGAACCGGACGTCGACGACTACAAAAATTGGGCAGGACTATGATGTACCTGCGAGGCACGGTTAAAATGCCCTTGACTTTGGAGGCTGACGAATGTAACATCGTTAAATGGTGGGTTGACGCTTCGTTTGCGGTGCACCCTGATATGCGAAGTCATACAGGTGGCGTGATGATGCTTGGCAAGGGGGCAATCTACGGCACTTCCACTCGCCAAAAGATTAATACGAAAAGTTCAACTGAGGCCGAACTGGTTGGGGTAAACGACATTCTTCCACAAGCCTTATGGACCCGATATTTCTTGGAGGCCCAGGGATACGCAGTTAACGAATCCATTGTCTATCAGGACAACAAAAGTACGATCCTACTGGCCGAAAACGGGAAGGCGTCAAGTGGAAAGCGAACTCGACATATCAACATCCGTTATTTCTTTATCAAGGATCGAGTGGCCTCTGGAGAGGTCAAAATTGAGCATTGTCCTACCAACGAAATGGTTGGTGACTTCTTTACGAAACCTTTGCAAGGGATGCAATTTATGAAGTTCCGTGACGAGATCATGAACGTCAATCCTACGACCTACGATGATGGATCGCAGGATTGCAGGAGTGTGTTGAATAATATTACTGTCGGAATGACCGGACATAGTGAGAGGACGAACGGAGACGAAACGGATACCGGATGGAGAACCGTGGAGTCTAAACAAGACATTAAGGAGAAACGGAAGCTGTCACGATTGAGTGCCGGCAAGACTGAGAACGTATCACGTGTGAACGAAAAGGTCAATTGTAAACGGACCAGCTTGGGAAACGAGTGATAGTCTCATTCTAATTTAATTTTCCGATTTACAAGCGATTTAATCTCCCAGTGTTGACTGCAGTACTGTATCGTTGTCTGATTGGCACGTAGGTACTGTATGTTGATATTGTGGTTTCAACAAATCTTGTCCTGCGCCTCATCAGGAAGAGGGAATTGCTTGCTCAGAGTATAGAAGTCTGGCTCGTTCTCCGGATCGGGCATGAGAAGGCGAGCATTCTTCGGCTGTGGCATAAACTTGCACAACCAGGGCATACCTCGGAGAAAACGCTTCATAAGGGATGGACAATAGAAAAGTTGTTAGTCTGGCGTATCGAGTGGCGTTTTCACTCTAGCACTCCTCATCACTCACCTCATGGTAGTAGCAATTGCGGTCAGGGCCCTGAGAAATCTGCTTGAATCCATGGTTGTTCAATTGGCGGAGAAAAGTAGAATAACGGGGAGGCATGGCAAAGTACTCAGCGCAGACCTGCTTCTCAAACGCCTTGGGGATAAGGATACAGAATGCACGTCCATGCGACTTCCATGTGATGCAGGACTGGAGCTCCTTCTTCGATAAAACATGATGAATTCTCTCAGCAAAAGTCATATCTTCAAGGTCTGTCTTCTCGCTGTACTGGAGATCTGGTGCTTGTTTGGAGAAGTCAGTGTAGGAATGGTTTACATATGTTCGGCGCCGCTTGACTACCGCAACCACTGCAGAATTTGAAGCATCGGGAGCGTCATCTCTCCAACGCTTGAGCGTGGGACTCTTCAGAGACGAATCAATTCCAGCCATCGAGGAATCGGCTGTCAACGAAGCGTTGGAAAACTCCTTGGAACACAAATTCAATTTGTTTTTCGATGGATTTCGTTCGTCGAGAGCCCTCTCTTTGGACGATATCTTCTCCTTATTTTGAGCTATCAACACGGTGCTTCTGACCAAGGCCAGAAGCGCATTGTTAGAATCGTTCACTCTTGGTGATCTTTCCATGATTCCGGAAGCCGTTCGGAAGAGTTTACTTTTATGCTTGTTTGTGTCGCTGATGCCTCGCAAACGAGCTACAATAATTACTACGACACTACCGCTGATTCCGGGAGTTATTTTTTTGTTCGCACTTTGCCATTAGCGAAAAGACAACGATAAACACACTCGTCTTGAAGAAGAAGAGATGTGATAAGGTCGTCAAGTCTCTTGTGAGAACTGACAATGATGATGTAGAATACGAATCGGGAATCAAACGATCTCGAAATAATATTGTGAGCTTATTTGACACCGATTACACTCTATGAATACAGTCGTGAATCGAAGTGCCAATTCGCACGAGACATCAACATACACGTTAAAACGCAAACTGTCAACATGTGGATGTATAGAATCCACCAGTACACCGTGCCGGACATACAGTAGATACTGTAGCAGTAGGTGTTTGCGTAACGTATTGTGACTCTCCCTTTCGACTGTAATTGTCACCAACCCATCAACCTCTTTCGAGCCTGACGAAAGGCGTCGACTGTCAATCCTTTGGTGAACTGATCAGCAAGTTGGTCCTTGGTACCAATGCGCTCAATGTGAATCTCCAAGCGTTCGACTTGAGTACGAAACCAGTGGTATGGAATACCAATGTGTTTGGTACGTGGAGTCAATTTCGGCATCCGAGCAAACTTCAAGCAAGCGTCGTTGTCTTCGAAGACTGTTGATTGTGGAATTACATGATCGGTTGATCCGACAGTGTCATCAAAGGCTTTCGAATGAGAATGATACGTGATCGAAGGCGCTTTGTCGAAAACAATGATCATCACCTCTTTCAAGATTTCTCTGATGGGAATAAGATCGCGCATGGATTGACTCAAGGCAACATATTCAGCCTCCATAGTACTCAGCGCCACTTGAGTTTGCATCTTGGAGGCCCACATGAGAGGCGCGCCACGGTACGTAATGACATATCCAGTACGAGATTTGACGCACACAGGATCTTGCTTGTCTTCAACAGAGAACAATCCACCGAAGTCAGCATCAACGTAACAATCAACCCGCAAATCCTTGCCAGGCTTCAATATCAAACCGTCTGTTTTTGTTTTCTTCAAGTAGCGCAGAATGCGCTTTACACCACTCGCATGAGACTGCCGAGCGCCATGTGTGAATCGAGCAGCTTGATGAACTGCATAAGCGATGTCGGGGCGTGTATTGCCGGAAAGGTACATAAGCATGCCAATGACGACGTCGTATGCCCACCTTTCATCAAATACAGCACCGTCGACGTCAGCATGCAATGGATCCACTGTAGCGGGTGTATCACATCCGTTGCAATCTGTCATTTGGGTAACAGCCAACACCTTATCGATAAGGCCGGTTTGCGTCAAGAAAAACTCATTGTCGCCGGTTTTTGCAATCTGAATACCCAAAAAAGCACTAACTTCACCTTCATCCCGTAAAGCAAACGTATGTCGCTGATCGTCAGTGTTGATCCCCAAAGAAGAGATAACAGCATCCAAGTCGCCAACGTTGGCAGAGGCGAAGATGGTATCGTCGACATAGACGACGCAAATCATTCCCAACTTGAGAAAAAGACACGGATCAATTTCGCTTTGAATCCATCCACGCTCTTGCAATCCTGCTTTGAGTTTTTCAAAGAATGTTCGTGGGGCCTGACGAAGGCCGTACAAACTCTTACGTAAGTGTAACACTTTGTCTTTTCCAGATGCTGGTCCAAACAAACGAGGGCACTCAACATATACGTCCTCTTTCAACTCAGCTTGCGCAAACGCGTTTGTGTAGTCGACCTGACGTGTTGTCCACCCTTCGGTGAGCACTGTTGACAGTAAAAGACGGATGGTAGACCACATGACGACTGGTGCGTATGTTTCGAAGAAATCAACCCCTTCAATTTGCATATCACCTCGAGCGCAGAACCGAGCTTTGTGTCGGTAAGCTGTGCCATCTGGAAGGCGTTTGAGCTTGAATGCCCACGTACTCTTGAGGACCGACTTATCCTTTGGACGATCCACCGTCACCCAGGTATTCTGACTTTTCAGTGTTTGAATTTCCAGCTTCATCGCGTTGAGATACTCCGTGGCATCCGGTCCATTCATCGCTTGCTGGAATGTCGGCATGTCTGCGTCATGCTTTGATGCTTTGGAAGCGTAAACTCGAGGATCAATGATATCCATAATTCCAGTGTCGGAACAGGTGTGTAGCTCTGCCATGTATGCAAGAGCTGCTTCATGACCATCAAAAGGTATCGCGAAGCCTGTGGACGACAAGAATGCCTCATCAATGTACCGTGTAGCTCCGAAAGTTCCTTTGTTGACTCGGTTGGAACGACGAACGACGGTGGGCGACGCAGCCGACGGTTGAGAAACAGAGACAGATGCAGGTACAATCGTAGCTGGCCGAGGGATGAGAGGAGGGAGTGTATCAGGATGATCAAGGTGCGAGGACGGAAGTGAAGACTGAAGGTGCCGAGAAGCGGACACAGATGTGGAAGGCAAGGGAGAAGAAAGTGGAGGAACAGATGCTGGCCGAAGTGTAGCAGGAGCAGCCGGTTGTAAGGCATTCCGAATCACGGCCTGGCGTGTCGTTGCGCGGGCAGCGAGGTCCCGATCCTCTGGAGTCATCCAGTCAAAGTGCAAAGGTGCACCAGGTACATTAGCATCGGCCTCGACCGGAATGAAAGTCGTATTTTCTAGACACAACTGGTCCCAGTTATTTGGTGGCTCATTCTCCCTTTCGACTGAAGAGACTGTCGAAAAAATATCATCAAAAACCACGTGATATTGCGGTGTGATACTGCCAGTTTCCAAATTCAACACCAAAGGGACTTCACTAGAGTGAAGATTGCTAAAGCCCATGAAAACACCACGACGTGATCGCGGTTGCCAACGAGGAAGTTTCTGTCCCGCCTGAAGGTGAGGGTCGAGAACATACAAAGGACATCCCCAAACGTGGAGATCGAGTAAGCGATGTCGAGGGACAGTACTGCCAGTAAAAATATCAGCGGGACATAAGCCCTGAGCGTTGGGAAGATGGTTGTATAAATGAGTTGCGTAAGTCACAGCCATAGGCCAGAGGGACGAATCAATCCCGTCCTTCCAATGAGCAGATGCATGAAGAATGAGCGCTCGTGAAATGTTGGACACCGATTGAATGGCCCGTTCTGCAATCCCGTTCTTGTGATGAGCGTTGGCGCCACAGAACCGAAGACGTTGCGAAAGCGAACGAATATGTTGGACAAAAACGTTGGCCTTAAAGGCACCGCTGTCAGTCAGATATGACTCAACGACGACGCCATGCTGTAATGCAAGTTGTTCATACGCTTGTTTAGCGCGGACAGTTTCAACGGCAGAGAAGCCGAGCTGATGTTCAACATGTAGGAATCCGGAGCAATGATCGACAAAGATGCACCCTCCTTTGTAAGTAGCGGAAGAAGCTTTCCCATACGAATCAAAGGTTCGTCCGAGAAGGCGAGATTCAAAATGATCCACTGACACTTGAACTCCGGGTTTGAGATGATTAGCTTTGAGAGCCCCGTCGCGGACGTCATTTGGAGTCACAGTGGCATGACGTTTCGGACGCCGATGAGCCTTAGCGAACTCACATATGTCGCATCGCATCCCATCAATCGCACATTTCGATGATGCAGAGAACTTGGCGGAAAGAAAAGGAGCAGCACGGAACAAACGTTGAACGGATGGCATGTTCAGATGCCCAAACCGATAGTGCCATTGAAGAAGAAGCTTCTGAGCACCGGTCAGATTCTGATTTGCATCACTCAGAATGGATAGATTCAGTTGTGGTTCACGAATCATAGACGGAACAGGGCCGATTGTAGCATACGCAATTGGCAAAGCGTTGCGATCGTCATACTCAACAACCAAAGGTGAGCTCCCGTCGAGGTATAAACGAAAGGATTGTTGATCACCTTCATATCGCCCTTGAGTTCCCGTCGATGTGTCAAACAACCGTTGAGGGCTCAGTAATCGAGCTTTCGCTTTTGGAACATAATATGCCATCCCACGGACAACAACATCATCCCCTGCACCATTGGAGAATGTCCAGGTGATTGATCCCAGACCTTCAATCTTCAAACCATTCGCCATCCCGCCAAGACGTAGGTCTCCCTTTGGAATTGTCAACGGACCATCAAAGTCGGCCTTTTCCGGAGAGATTGCCAACGAAGCACCGGTGTCAAAGATCACAGGTTGTCGCTGAGGCAATTGGGTGCGAAATACCATGAAGACGCTGGGATCATCAACTGAAGACGATTGCTCCTCAGAGGATTGCATGCACACCGATGTATGTGAAAGGTCAAAAGACGATGGACCATACACACACGGTCTGCGAATCTTGCCTGCTGACACACAACAATCATCCACTGATAAGGAGAATAAGGATGGAATGGCAGGTTTAGGAATGGCCTTTATCACCACCGGACGTAGCGACAACAAATCAGCGTCGCACAAAGGGGGAGCAAGTGCTTGAAAAAGGTAGGTAGCTTTGGCGTTGCAGATTTGGCACCAAACACTGGAGTCCAAGGTCATAACCTGATCCAGGTGAGCAACACGATGAAAGATACTGCCGAAAAAGCAAGTGTAGGAGGGCATAAACCCAAGAAAGGGAGTAGTATTGCTCCCAAACGGTACCGTGATGACATGAGTCAGTGCCATCCACATTGCAGGCAACATGACAAGTAAGGGCAACCGACGACCACTTCTGTTATGACGTTGAGACCAGGTAAGTTTATCCAACCGACGGCGCTCACGACGTGGTAGACCAGGTGATGGTTGCGTAAACACTTGAATAAGCGAAAGCATGCTTTCCCAAACGAGTAGAGTACCGCTGAAGATTCCGAAAGCGACCGGAGAGCTACGAAGCACCCAGTCAAAGGCTGCGGAGAGGACGGACAGCAAACAAGTCAGAACCGTTGTGAACAACGGTTGACAGAACCAGGTCATCACCCAGGTAAGATCGACGAGGGGCTGACGAGGAACTGGTGAGGGAAAGAGCCAAGTGGCAATCATAGAGGTCACGGAAGGCAGTGGAAGGACGACAGACGAATGCCGGTGCCCGTCAGAAAAAGGAGCAAGCGACGAGTCGAAGACAAACGACTCCCTTTCAACCATCGATGAGACAGCGGAGACGACAGGAACCGAAGCAACAGCATTCGGGTCTAAGGTGTCTTGCGTTGCAGATCCAGGGAACAAGTCATGTTCGACCTGGAGAAACATCTCCCTTTCAACGGAAGACAAATGCGCAAGGGACTCGAGTGCGCGAGCGAAGGCATGGACAGAGACGGGCAAAGCCAAAGCTGGACCAATAATGTCATCACAATCGTCGGAAGAGGACTCAGTCGTAGAAAGAGAGTCCGAATAGTCGAGGTCAAAGTCGGAATCGAGGTCAGGATCAGGAAACATGAGTACAATGGACGCAGCAGAAGAGCTGACAGTCTCATCATCGGAAGTGGCATCCTCATCCTCGGCATCCTCATCGCTATCATCAGCAGCAAAAGAAACGTCGGAGAAGGCGGCGGTAGCGTCAGCAATGGAAACAGCAGCACACCAAGCACCTTGAAACTCGATGGGATCGTCGTCGTCGAAGGGCGCAGTAGTCGGATCACGAGTGGTGGCCACCGGAATCCCCATTGGCACTTCGACGGAGGCAAGGTTACTTTCGTTGACAGGAGTAGGACGAGTGTAGTCATCTTTGTGCTCGGAATCGAAGTGAGAAAGTAAGTATAACCCCTGTGTGCCGGACTGCTTGCAGATGCATTTGGTGCAGAATTTCCAATGCTTGCCATTGTCGTCAACGAGGGCCGACGTCAAATCCTTTGGCTCGACGTAACGCCAAGCAGGCAAGGCACCCTTTGCCTTCTTTCCGGTAGGTTCGGCATCGTGATCGGCATCTTTGTCAGACTCGCGATCTTTGTTTTTTGTCTTCTTGGGGCAGTCCTTCACATGATGATTGCCTTTGCACCGAAAGCACTTGATGTCACTTTTATCGCTCGTTTTGGCAGAAGAGTGCTGGGTTGTTGCATTGTTGCTTTGGGGAAGCTTGGTTGCCAATGCAGGCCAATCATGATCAGTGATCAAATGGCCATACATCTCGTGAAGAGTGTTGATCAGACCGATGGGACCGAGCTTATCGTAGCTGGGATCGTTCAAGAGTTTGCGAGGATCGACGGCCTTGTACTTGCGCTCCATCCTTTTGACTGTGTCTAAGAGTGTATAAATTGCGCGGTTGAACTCTTCGCACGAGGTACGTGCCACCTTCTGAAGAAGCCGAGAACCGGTATTGACAGGAAGAGCGTATCCGCCTTTCATGATACGAATGAGACGAAGAGCTTCATTGCTCAAATCGGCGACATTTTCGCCCGGGTAGCTGTCGAGAGACAGATCAGCGAAGACTTGAGCTGCGCCATCAATGTCATGGGAGACCGATGCATTGCACGTTTCCAGTGCCATGAGCAGCAAGCACGATCCTGGAAGCTTTTTGAAATCTGGAAGGTGACCGTAGCGAACGAAAATCTTGTCGTAGAAGCCTGGGGTCAACAAAGACTCACAGACCAGACGAGACATAGTAACATCGCCCTTCTCATATTTGTCAAAGGCAGAGAAAGGAGGTGGATCCGTGGTTGGAGTCATCCTAAGAAAGAATTCCGCGGTGAGATCTTCAAGCGACACATTGTGGATGTGCGCGAACAAGTTGACGACGTTGTCTTCATACTTGACGTAGTAGAATGTCTCATGCCCATGTTCTTCGACACGACGTTCGAGAAGCTGAAGGAATCGCTCCTTTCCAACTTCGGTGGTAGATCCGACCACGGGCTCGAGCTTTCCGTCGAACTTCAGAGTAGTCGTAGAATCGCGCGCGGTCGTGAGATCACGTTCGATGGAAGCAATCGTCTTGACGTTGCGACGCTGAGTCGCATACGAGTACGAATCTGGTTCCGTTGGTTGGTAATCGGAATCCAAAGGTGATCCTCCAAGATACAGTTCGTACAATGGATGGATGCCGCCGCGCTTGGGTTTCTCAATCGTAGTCGTCATGGTGGAACGGAAACGATGGAAGGTATGTTTTTCAAGCTAAGAAACAGAGGAATCACTTGGGCTCATAACCAGCGAAAAGACAACGATAAACACACTCGTCTTGAAGAAGAAGAGATGTGATAAGGTCGTCAAGTCTCTTGTGAGAACTGACAATGATGATGTAGAATACGAATCGGGAATCAAACGATCTCGAAATAATATTGTGAGCTTATTTGACACCGATTACACTCTATGAATACAGTCGTGAATCGAAGTGCCAATTCGCACGAGACATCAACATACACGTTAAAACGCAAACTGTCAACATGTGGATGTATAGAATCCACCAGTACACCGTGCCGGACATACAGTAGATACTGTAGCAGTAGGTGTTTGCGTAACGTATTGTGACTCCATTGACTGTACAGGGTGTTGTAGTAGAAGTCCGTAGGAAGGAGTACTTGTACCTTCGTCACCCCCATGCATTCCTTTTTTGGCGTTTTGCTTTTTTGGTCCAGGGAGCTGAGCAGTACAAAGTACATAGTACATAGTACATAAGGGGGTCTAGTTCAAGTTAATTATGACCTCGATTGAGACACTGTGCGGTATACTGCATAGAACACGGTGGAAAGCCTTTTTGCCGGGTAAGGGAGATTTGCGATTAGCGATACTCCAGGACCACAGTCAACGAACACCAAAACGTAACAGGCTGATGTCCAGAACTCCCCATTTCAGATTTGCGTATGGTTTCATTGTGAGACTGCGTACCGTTGGATCACAAGGAGTGTAGTACATTTGTCATGTGCATATTCCCTTTCGGATTTGTGGTTCTTGGTCCTATTTAGTGATGCATGGGCAATAGGAAGTTCAAGACGTTAATGACCTCCGATTGGGAAACTCTCCTGTAAGACTTCATAGCACAATTGGAAAGAACACATGCCGCTATGCTGCAGGAGTAGTTGTACGGAGTTCGGACTATCTTGTAAGTAACGAAGTACAATGGTACTACGAGTTCCGAGTACTCCAGAATCCATAGTAGCCAATTCTGTACTTGAGCGTATGCCTATAAGGAGTTCGGAGTATCAATATATGTCGTTCGAAGTACAAGCATAAGGCATATAGTGGGTTGAAAATTATTTTTACCAACCGTAAAATGGTCGTACGTAGCTCATAATACACCAAACGATGCAGAATGAATAGGTGCATCTGCTGTCAAAAGTGTGTTGGCAGGAGAACAATATTCATGGACTTTCTCTTAGTCGGATGGAATATTATTTTTGTATTTTAAGCATAGTAGTGGGACGCCCTTGCTTCAGTCGTGTTATTGCGATGAAATCAGTTTTGAAAACAATTCATGCGACAATGATGAAGTCAAACAAGTGTAAAGACACATTTGTAATCAAGTCCTATTGATTGAAACAATTTCTTAAAACATCTACCTATATGGTTGAGCAACTAAACTGCATCTGTACTCGGTATGTATGATTTCCAATCTCGCTCAAGAGAAAGGAGTTTTGCCACGATGACATCCTTTTTTCGCAGGTCTTTTAAGAGACCGTCAGCATTTGACTCTGGTAGGACCCATCGTATAACATCAATCCAATCCTTATCGGTCATAGTAACTGGAGAACTCTCATACTTTTGCAGTGCTTGCCTTGCATTAACCAATAGCTTCGCACGCCTTTCCATCTTCGTCTTCGATTGCGATTCCACTTTCTTCGCTTCCAAAGCAAGCTGCTCTTTTTGGGCCCTCAACACAACACTCGCATTACCAATTCTTGTTCCACATACAGCCCACAAACCCCCTGCAGAGAAGCTTCCCTTTGTTTCAACAAGCTGCTTAACCTGCGCGTCTTCCTCGGCCTTGCGTTCGACAGGTCTTGCCACTGGGATAGTCGCATCAAAGATTCGAGCATTCAGTCCATGCACTTCAGCGCTATTCACAAGGTCTTCGTACGAGGTTTTTAGTTCCTCCAAAGAATCATCTTTCTGTCGCTGACCCAGTTCATGACGCACTTTCTTACTCTTAATACAATTCCGAGTGAACGGAACAAATCCTACCTTGGACCACGATGCAAGGATCTTGTCCTTCGTAAAGTTTTTTGCGAAAGGCTTCATTCCAATTTCATCATCTTGCTTACCGTTAACAACGGTCGCCAGGTCTTCAAACCCCATCGTGACTGCAACGCTTCTATGGTGGACACCACCAACAGCATCTTCTTGATCTCCCTCCTCGTCATCACCATCGTCTGTTGTTGGTGCTGAATTGCGTTGACCCTTCAACCGTAACCTCTCAGTCAAAATCACTTCTCCTCTTGCATACGTCGATGACTTGAAAGCTCCATAAAGCGCATCCATTTCCTGGTTGACACTTGTGGCGTTGGGCAGTCCCATCAGGATCAACAAACCTTGCTCAAAAAACTTTTCGCGCTTCGAAATGCTTTCCAAGTTTGCAATCATTCGTCCTGGCCCAGAATCCACTTTCAATATAACCGGGCCACAAAGGAGCTTACCAGTTGGATCAAACGTCGCTGTTTTGCTTATATTTGGATACAGCGGCAACACAACACGTTCGACGTAGTCATTGAAGAGCGAATCATCCATACTCCCCCTTGACCGAACAGAATAAAAGCTCGACACCTCAACTCTGTCAGGACAACCAAACCTACCTTCAACTACTGGGAGACCCTCAAGCCAACTCATTTTCACTCGGTAGTTGCTTTCAATCTTCGCCCCTGAATCAAATATGTACAACGGAGGGAGAGCTTCACCAGCGGAGTTCGTAGCGTACACTCCAGTGACATGCCGACCGGGCTTCACGGTCTTCTTGTAGCCTCTCTGCAGCCTTGGATTCTTGTAAACCAGAGCTCTTGAACCACTCTTGTCTCCCGTGATTGAGAGGTCGTGATGCGTCTCATCCATGTTGATGATTCTGCGTCTCACTTCATCCGATCGAAAGTCAAGTTCAGATAGCAGCTGTCCCTGTGAATCTCTTACCTCGCTGTTGATGACAAGGCCTGACTTAATCAGGTCCACCTTCGCATCGTCAAACCACTGTTCCAGGTTATCCACAGTGGTCCACTTTGATCGAGCCTCCATCGAAACCTTTGTCGCTGCTTGCATTCTGTCAGGATGTCGCGTTCGTAGTTTCTTCCACACAGACTCCACTTCAAACTTTGTTTCAAATTTCGTTCCAGTGACAGCAGCATTAATCAACCTTTTGATGTCCCTCCCTCTTAATTCTCCTCCGTTGCCAACTTGGCTTACCTCGGTATGTGTCACAATAACATCCATAAGAATATCTGGGATTCTTGGAGTAGGGCCTCGCTTCAAAGGGCTTGCACCAACATGCCCACAATGAACTGCTCGGTAAAGAGTGCTCTTGCTGAGCTTCTTCCGTCCATTCAATTTGAATTCTCTATTTAAGTGCGATACAATCGCATTAACAGACCGAAACTCAGATGGCGGGTTGTTGCCATAGAGTCGCTGATGCACAAGATCCGTACCTGCCTTGAATGCGAGCTTGAAACGATGATTGTAGTCATCATTTTCAATCTTTGCTTGCACGCGGGCCTCGCTTACTTGTTTTGCCGAGCGCCGTCTCTTGATCGGCTTCTTTTCTTGCTGAGCACTTGATGACGAAATCGCAGCCGATGTTGTTGACAGTGAACTCTCCGTCAGTGGAGATGTAGTAGTACTGGAGTCACCGTGCATTACATCAACAATCAGCCCTTCATGCTGACTCACACGCCTGCCCTCGTCTTCTAGCTTCTTCTTTGCAGTTTGTACATGGTAATGGAGCGTTTGGAGGCTCACAACGTCTTGAAGGCAGCAGGCTCGAAGCGCTTGATCGAGTTGGAGTTTGTTGTGCGTGACCTGCGAAAATATTAGTAGTACAGAATTTGCGTAGAAAGAAAGAAAAAACTGAGAGAATTCTTGAAACGAATCAACGACAAAACTCCGTGAACCATGTCAACTTTCACACCTTGTACCTCAATGTAACTCACCATTTTCACAGCATCTGCGATGCTGTATGCTTTGACCGGCCTTCCTGATTTCAATGATGGTAGGCTATAATTACCGTTTTGCTGGGCCTTTCGCTTTGTCGACATGTTTAAAGTATGAGCAATTGTTTTCAAAACATATTTTCATGATGCACAAAAAATTACGGCGCACATCAAGCATTCGCAGGAGCGCCAAAAAGCCTTGCCCTACAAAACTACCTACAGCACCTCCCTACCAAATAATCTTGCCTTCAACTTTGATCGGGGTGAAATGAGAAGTCTACGTTTACGAATACATTCATTTTTGCATCGGATAGCCACTGTCTCAGTACTCTTTGAAAAAAACATGTCCCACTATTGTGCTTATGCTAGTACCATTTTTTCCCGGAGGAATGTATAAGACAGTTTTCGGTTTTGCCAGTACCTGGTACTCAGTAGACCCCTACGACCTCCAAACGGTTTGCAAGTTGCAAGTGTTCATACCTCCGATAAAAATAGAAGAAGGATCCAAATTTCTGGGTCAACTCGTATGACTTTTATGTAGTACATCTTTAAATCCAGTCCACTGAACAATTCTCAGACACAAAAAAGTACCAGTACTTTGAGTACAGTGTTGTAAGCACGTGTATCATGTACTACAGTACTACAGTACGTCCTGGTACATGCATAAAAACGGGCAGCGCAATAGCAATGACGAACAGCACAACAACGTTGACAGCAATTTCTTTTTGGCCCAATTGCATCCTTGGGGACAAGTCACCACCACCCGTTCTAGAGAGACTGATACATCTGTACAAGTCTGATTTCGTGATAGTGTATCCGATGCACGAATCACTGAAGGCAACAAAACTGATGGTGTCTCAATTCTAAGTTACTCGGAGGACTTGCAAAAAGAGTGTTTGGAATCTCAACCTCTCTATGGACTGTTGATTGGATCGTTGGTTCGTTTGACTGACATTGGATTATCTTATGGAACATCACTTGGATAGTCAGAGAATGCTCGATGGTAGGCTTATGGGAATTCCTGGCCACGACAACAATCAAGGAATACCTCTGCACCGATGGAATGTCTGATGGAGTGTCCGATGGCGTACTTGATCGAAGTCCAGTTTGGATTGCTGTTAACGAAGGCATGTGGCAGTTAAAAATTGGAGTAGGGAGGGAATTTAGGAGGAGACATCACTGGGTGCATCATATGGAATGTTTGACGGCATTGGTGACTGCTCATCCGACTGATCCACAAACACTAGTATGACAAGACTGAGAGCGGGATTGAATTCCTGCTGACTCGGTCCGTGATGGAATCATGAAGGTACACTCAATGGAACTTCCAACTGTTAAACACTTGGAGAAAGAGTTTAAAGCCTGGCGCGAGGTTGGCAATCTCAACTTCTCAATCGACTTGTTGGTTCTTGGCAAGTTGGTTTGATCCCCAACTGACTGCTTGCCATACCGTTACTTGGCTAGTCAAATGGAGTAGCTTGATGGCAGACTCGCTCGATAGAATCCCAGAGGCAACAGGAAGGCTTTATGGAATCCCTGACTACAACAATGATGTTAGTATACCTGATGGTGTGTCGGAGAAGCCATGCAGCAGGAAAGGACCTGTTTCGCTGTCCTAGCTCTAGTACTACTACGGTAACAGTGGCAAGTCACTCAAGTGATACCTTCAGTTTGAAGATGCTGGGCAAGCTCTGTGGGGTGGAGACTGTGGTACTCCAAGTAGTTTATTACGTAATGAATCAGTTAGTAATGCGATGATGATTGAGTTAGCATCATTTGCGTTAGGATTTACCAACAGATAGAATGAATAAGGCCTACTACGCCAGTACTTGTATCTGGTACTACAGTACCTTGTTCTAAGAGCATTGCAGGCGAAAAAAGGACGTGCCCTCAAAAGTGTCCTTGACGCTTATTTCTGTCACGTACAAAACGTACACGCATGTACGGCAGTTCCTTTTGTTTTTCCATCACGCATCGGAGGAACACTTGCAACCCGTTTGGAGCTACTAGTACCGGTAGTAGTCGGTGCCAAAAAGCGTACTCAGTACTGGAGTACGGACTGATGAGTCGAGAATAAAGAGAAAATACACGCCCGCTGGGAGGAATCCATTTCCGTTTCGTGTCTGGCTGGAGCTAAACTGTATCTAGCTAGAGTACAGTACCAGGAGGTTCCGGAATTTCGGCTCTTTTATGTATCTCGTACCTTTTACGCAGATTATCTACCAGAAATTTGTTCGACAAACATCTAAATAATTCCACGTTTCCAAAATGATAGAATATCTTCTGTTGATACACTATAATAAAAACCGTGCTTTATTTTGGAACTGTTGTTAACATCGTTTGTTATGACAAGTACGACATCGATTCAATGTCTTGGATGAACTAGTACTATGTAGGGATATTCAAAAAAGACGTTGGCTCTTGAGCCATTGGCTCTTAAGCCAGTGGCTCAAGAGCCAGTGGCTCAAGAGCCAATTTACCTCGTCCAACTAGTCGAGGAACGTGTTTTCTTTAAATGAGAACTCGCCACACGGGGAACGAAAAAAAATGACAGGTCATCTAAGGTCGATGGTATGCGTATGCGTTACGTCTCCTAGTGGTATGACATAAAGTGTGAGCAGTTTTGAGGACGAGCTCTATGACACACACAAAACGTGTGTTCTTGAGTTTGACTTCACCGGGGGCTGTTGTTCAGCCGTTGGCTCTTGAGACAACGGCTCTTGAGCCAATGGCTCTTGAGCCAGCGGCTCTTGAGACAACGGCTGCCGACACTTCAAATGTCGAATATCCTTAAGTAGGATTTTCATAAAACGTCGATTCCGTTGTCGCATAGTCTAATCTCAAGTTCTTTAGTTGCAGCTCAAAATTTGTCACGTCATGAGATTGATGTACCTAATGATCCGGACATTTGAAGTGATGGAACGTGGAATATTTGTTCTGCGTGACGAACGAAGTTGTAGAATTAGTATCCGTAGCCAGTAGTAGACACTTATAGGTAAAAGAGCCGAAATTCCGGAACCTCCAGGTAGTGGGATGATAACCGTGCTGCTGACATCTGCCAAAAATTCTTACGGAATGAAATTGCTTACAAAATCTGCTTTACAAAAAGCAAGCAAACATTTTGTAAGCAAAAACTTCCTTACGGAGAAACGTTTTGCGATGTGCTAGTATCATCCTTTTTTGGAAGCCACCTTAGCCAGCTAATAAAAATTTGCTTATGAAAATAAAAATTGCTTAGTACGCTGAGATTGGAATTGTTTCCCATAAATTCATGGACATCCAGAATTCTTTTGTCTCACCCCTCATCCCACAGCCCAACATTCCTGTGTTTAGGGTTATCAGTTGAAGAAGTCACCTTTACTAACGTCAAAAATGCTTGCTGGTGCTGGCATGATTGCAAAAAGGACTTGGCAGGCTTGACAGAAATTCCTTCTTGCAAAATAAGTTCTTGAGAAGAGTTCTTCTCTTACCAAGTTCATGAGAAAAAAGCTTCTTCTAAATAAGTTCATGAGAAGAAGGCTTCTCCAAAAAAAGTTCATGATTATGAGATGATTCTTGTTTTTAGTTAGAAGTGTACATGAAAGTGTATGGACAACATGAAATCTTCTTGTGAATAATTTCATGATAGAATTGCCTCATGTAAAAAGTTCACTATAAGAATTCTTCTTGAGAATATGTTGGTATGAAGACTCCATCTCATGAATAAGGAGGTAATGAGAAGATATCTTCTTGTAAATAAGTTGCTTTGCCACAAATGCAGGCTGGCTCACATGCAACAAGCCCATTCCTTTTCCGGCAGGCATCACTCACGTCGCTAGCATACACTACTATTGCATACAAATACGGTTTTTTGTAAGTTTCAGTAACCCTGAATCCAAATGAGAAGGAATTCTGGATGTCCCATGATTTTTGGGGTCCTTTGGTAAATTTGTAGCCTGAATTTGCCTTTTATTCTCATATGCCATGGAAAATGTAAGAAAGTAACATCACCAGTATGTGTTTTTAAACAAGAGAGCAAAGCCAAATGATTGGGAAGTTCCAACGTTGTCAAAACAAGTTTGACACTCAGTGATTAAAGGTGTGGAAGCGATGAGGACAAGTCAAATCTGCCTGAGGCCAACAGGTTCAATGGGTGCAGAGTTCAACACTCAACACAAACACATTTGCCTGTGAAAGGCAACAACACAGAGATAAAAGAAGACGGGAATCGAGGACACTAGCAGCAAAACCAGGGAACCACACACAGGATGTGAATGCCATTGAAACTTTGGGGTTTCACACACCTTTTGAAAATAATATTGAAGTTACAGCGTAATTAAAGAATTCAACAAGAGGCTCAATCAAGAGGAACAAAAAGCAGAGAGAAACCTTCTAGTTGGAGATGCAGTGGGTACTGATGGCGCTCTTCTTTACATCTGTGTCCGAGAAGAGCAACGAGTAGGGCTGGGTCAGTTGCTGCAAAACAATGGTGATCACCTTTCACTTACTGAATGGCAGCAGTATGCCCTTCTCATTGATGATGACATGCTGAGTAAAATGATATGTGCTGCTGGCAAAAGGTGCGAAATGCATGGAGCACCGTGAGCACCATCGACCCATCATCGTCCATCATGCTGTGATCGGCATATCCATGCCATTTTTGGTATCTTGATGGAAAATGCTCTGAACAGATTTCACAACCTTGTATGCTTTGACCGCCAAGATAAGTCAAAATGAGTAGAAGATGACCTGAAATTTCAGGGAAATGCCAGAATTCGCTCAGCAGAAAGGTAGAAAAGGCCTCACATTTTGCAATTGATTGCTTCAAAAAATGTTCCGCAACCAAGAGGCGGTACAGGAGACCATGGGGTACGAAATTCCGAGAGATGCGGCTTATCCAAGATTCCAAGACTTAACGCTTGGAAAAGCTTTGCATTTGGAGGTTGACTTTCGACATGCATTATTCCGAACGGCGGAGGGTGCGTAATGATTGCATCTTGTCAGCTTTAATCCAATTCAATAGGATTTCCAGCAATTGCGACTAGCCACACAAAATGGAGAATAAAACGAACCGCTCTATGTTAGGCGATGATTCTACAGCAGGGGTCGGTGAATGTCTGGCGTGCCTTGTTCTACTTCGTCATCCAGTTCCTCGTAGTCCCGCCTAGATAATCGTGCCGAAGAGTTCGCCTTCTCTGGAGGCAAAGCCCAACCAAAGCCGGCTGCTACCAAGTAGAGACCGGCAGCAGCAATGAACATGGCACCCGGAGTCTCATCTTTGGTGTAATGGTAAATGGCTCGTAATACCATGGGACCTGCACCGGCTGCCAGAGCCTGAACAGAGAAAAGGGCACCTTGGATTCGACCTTGCTCTGACTCCTTCACATTCATCGATTTGATGCTGGAGATGGTGGGGAACGACATGCCACAGAAGCTTGCCACAACGGTTGATATGAAAATAGTTAACTTGTTTCGAGCAATACCTACCAAGAAATTTTGGACAGCGCCAAAGACCTGGTGAAACAACAAGTGAGAAAGGTGCCTGCGCACGACGTTTTCATGCTGCAAATCAACTTACAAAAGCAATAACAATGACGTATCGTTCTCCAAAGCATTCGTTGAAAGGCTTGATGAGCACACCCTGCACTAGGATTCCAAGAATGCCGGAAAGCATGAACATTATCGCTACATCATGCTCGTTGAAGGACAATTGTTCTTCAACGTAGTAAAGTAGCAACGTCCTATCTGCTGTTCCAACCATGCCACTGAAGAAGGCAAGAGCACTGAGAAGTCGGAACAAATTGTTTCGATTGAGGATCGACAGCTCGCGGAAAGGCCGGATCAAGATATTCCAAGTAGTTTCCCACAGGGTAGGGTCAACGGCTTGTTGTGCGGCACGAACGCGCGCTGCCTCTGCTGCCGCTTCCGGAGGCAATGTCTCGGGCAGGCAACAGACTGTACTCAACCATGCCACGGTGAGGATGGAACAGCAAACAACAGAAACTTGAATGTGATTGAAAATGGCTCCGAGCATGGGTGACAATGCAAAGCCTAATGAAAAGCTTGCCAAAAGGAGTCCAAAACCAGGCGCTCTGAACTTGGGAGACAGCACGTCGGCAAGGGCAGAAAGAGCGACAGCAATCCAATTGACAAGACCAGTACTGCCACTGGCAACGTAATACCATGTGGGTGACATGGTTGGAATTAGTTGCATGAGGACGAGACAAAAGGGAGAGATACAAGACAGTGTCAAGCCCAAGATTATAATGTCTGTTGAGTGGAGGAGGCAATTGAGCTCAGCGGCGCGAGTACTCGTTTTGTGATAGTGTGTTGAAGATATTGGCCAGAAGAAGTGTTAGTGCGTACCTCGTCTTCCCCTTTCATCGCTGATGCTTCCTACCAGGGAACTAGTAATAAAGGTCAAGAGATTAGATATCAGATTCTCGATGGCAGCCGCATTTTGGGCGTCCCCAGATCCAGCCAGGCATTCAGCTGGCTTGATTTCATCGATTCCCCATTCGGTACAGCCTTTTGGATCAGTGTATCCATGATTTAGCCTGGCATAACGATCGGTCATGACCGCTGGCACCACTCCAATAATAGATCCAAAGGCAAGGGCGAGCAGCAACATGAGGACAATTATTTGCCGAGGGCCCTCTTTCTCTACAAACTCCACGATGAAGGACTTGTGTTTCTGAATCATCGGACGACGCGCTGACGATCCATGCGAATCCGCGTCGTCTACGACAATAATGGTGTTGTATTCGTGTGGTGTGATATCACAGGCTTGGATGTCATCAGAGGATGGCGAGGGTGCGGCGAGGGGATCGAGGTACGACGGCGCAACTGCTGGAGTGTTTGCTTCTCGTTGAGGAGGCATGCTGCGTGGAGTGCAATTGTTTTTGGGCCTTTAGGAACCGCAGTTGCACTGGTCGGTTGCAGGATGTTGGTTTTGAAGCGATTGCCGGCAGTGGGTTGGTCCTGTGTCCAGTCCCGTCCAGTTGAAGTGCCTCGTTCCTTGCTTGGAAACGAAGATTGGGTCACCGCAAGGTGATCTGTGTGGTCAGCTGTTTATGTAGAGTGTTGTAGTTGATGTGTTAGTTTCTTTCTTTCACGTGACTGCTTGTTGGATTGTTTCTGATCAAGATTCGTTGCGTGGTGGGTTTCGTAGTTCATTCATGTTCTCAAGTGGATTGTCGACATTCTGCGTTGTTCGAAGTTGACAAAATGGTTCCCACACTCTCTCGTCATCTCGTCATTCCATCAAAGAGAAATGGACGACGGCGTGACGCGTAACGTCGGGTTGGTCCGTCAGGCGCTACACTTGTGTTATGGGACTACCGGTAGCCCCGTCGTATGCATGGGCAGACTGTGAATCGTTCATCTCCGTTTCAAGTACTGCACCAGGTACAGTACGGCGAGTATATTTACTCGATGAGGGGTTCGATGTTTGAAGTTTGACAACAGTACATTGTTCAAGCATTCCTGTGCAAGAATCAGAAAAGCCGGCAGAAGTCATGTGCTAGTACGGAATACGGAGTACGCGGTGAATGATGATATCTTAACACACACCTTATATAGTATATAGACATGAAGACGTGTTGCACGAAGGACGTACTGCCCATTGTCTTGCGCTCGCTTATGTTCCGGTTCGTATCATAGCGTTCGGGAAGAAGTTGATGGATCCATGCGAGCATTGCGTTGAAGATAAAAGCTGTTCCTGCTCGATCAACATCACGCTGCTTTAGTCACTACTCCATTACTCTGCAGGGCTACAACGCTTTTGGTTCTTCGTAGTGCTCATCATTGCTATCAGTACGAATAATGAATACAATGATGCATAGATTGTGCTCCACGTCAGTTCCCCAAATGCTCAACAGAGCAGTTCCTAGTCGACGATTCATTTCCACCCAAACGCCCATCTGTTTCGCCAAAATGGTCATGAAGGTTCCTACCATGGGAGACTCCATTACAGAGGTGAGCGACACCAAGGGTTGTTTTCCCTATTTTAATGCATTTCAAGCAGCAGTTTTGAAGACTCAACTTTGCGACTCACTGCCTCTCATGTGATTCGGATCCAAGGGTACAATCGTTGAGTGGACTGTCGCGGTTGGACAAGCGGTGAAGGAAGGCGACGTGGTGGCCCTAGTGGAGACGGATAAGGTCACTGTTGATATCAAAGCAGAAACGGACGGAGTCCTCACCCAGCAGTTTGGGGCTGTGTAAGTGTTTGACTGGACCAACGATTGAGCCGAAACTGTGAGTCTTTGGTTATTGTCAACGTCGTTCTCATGCCTATGGATTTCTGCTTACAGCGACGAAACAGTTGAAGTTGGAGCCAAATTGTATGAGATTGATACAGACGCCCAGGTTACTGCCAACACTGCTGCGTCGGAACCGCATTCTGCACCAATCGTAGATGTTCCTTCTGCTGCCCCCGTAGTCACAGAAACGAGCACGCCTGCGCATACTGACGATGCTCACCACAGCCGATTGCCATCAATTAGTTTCTTGGGGCGAGAGGGATGGGCGTCTCGGTTGAGTGGAGTCAAACACGAACCTGTGGCGACCACGCCATTGTTACCTGCCAAGCCTCATGCCGTTGTTGTGATGGATGGATCCATGCTGTCGTCGCGATATGGCCGTCCGGCCTTTAGTGAAGAGGAAATGGAGGCATTGATGTTGGGCGGAGCCAATGTAGCACCTTCCGTTGTCGTTCCTTCCAGTGGAGCCGTATTTGCGGTCAATAGCTAGTAGGACACCGAAATTGTGACTACTAACATGAAATTCTTTGAATGGAACTTCGGTAACCCATTGCGTACAACGTCGAAACTGTAGTTGTCGCGTTTACGGTTTGTTGCTAGTATTGTTTCACCATCTGCGCCTCAAAGCGGGAGAGATTATACAGAGGCAGCGTCGAGGCATTTAATTGCATCGCTTTCCCGGAGTTTGAGCGTACTTCTTCCAGGGATGGGTGAGCGGGTTTTAAAAGGCGAAGAATAAGGCAAGGGTCAAGGGCAATGACAAGGGCACAATCTAGCCTGTTGGAAAGATGCGAGTGGCCTTGGTTTGTGTCCGTGCTTAGTTCCTCTCGTTCAGTTCATAGTACATTTGCAACCTTTATTAACACCTTCCACAGCACGCAGTTTCACTAAAAAGCCAAGCGAACCCTTTGGACTCAATTTCCGTTTCTTCATTCCAAAAGTGCTTGCGATTGGACAGGATGTGGTTAAAACACAAATGTCAGTTGCCCTTGCCGCCGGTAAGATGATGCTTTCTTCGACAACGTGCTGTTTGGTCAAATAAAGGTATGTCGTCAATTAGTCCACCCTCACGCAAAACATGCGTTAGACCCTTCAGATGTCCCTTCCATCCCAGAATAATGAACTCTCTGTCCTCAACGAGGTCAGCGTCGTTGTTTTGTAGAACCTTGACACTCTTTCTGTAAATGGTTCCATTACTGACTGTTGAAGGAGAAATCCTGCTACGGAAAGAACATCCTCAATCAGTTTCTTGGATCATTATGCCTTTCAGTTTCTTGGATTATTATGCCTTTGACACTCAATTTTCTAGTGAGGCAAACAATTTAATGGCCCATTGTCCTTGTCTGGAAGATCAGTGGTTGAGTATTCCAAACAATCAAACAAGAAGGTGAGTGTTGACTGACAATCAACCCATTGTCTGACAGCATTGCCTTGCTGCTGTATTTCTCATTATTGTTGGTTGAGCCACCATGTAGTATTGAATGATTTAGTTAGAAGTCCTTTGACAAGCATGTGAGCAGGTTGATCACCAAGTGGTACAACCGTCTGGCTGACGCCCATGTGCTGGTTACAACTTGTCATGCAGCACTTGACATTGGTGAAGTGGTGTACACAAGCGCGGTCTCTTAACCCTCACATTATTCTCCCAACTATAGGCCCTGGAGCCCGCCAAGATTGAATTTGACTGTATGTCTGCTGAGGCAATATGGCATTCATCGTGGCATGCTCCACGTGTGCAGGTAAAGGACATCCCTTTCTAGGCTTGACAAGTTGAAGGAATCGGATAATTGAGGATTTGTTGTTGGCAAACGTACTGAAGCACCAGATCTCAATACTACTTTAGCAGCCAGACAAGAATTCTAAGTGCAATCCTCCTCCTTTACTCAGTCCAGGAGATGCTTAGTGGGCCACCATTGAGCCATATGATTTATCCTGCTGCTGCTGATTGTTGCCCTTTAATTTTCTGGATGGCATCATTCATCATGCTGAACCTGCAATTACTACTGGGAACTACATCACCCCTGCCATTTAGGGTTTGTTCACTAGCACTAACATGACAATGCATCCTGGTTTGACAACAACTGACAGGCAGCCCATGACTCCTATGCTATGTCCGCGTTTGCATGAGAAGGTGGCAACAACTTTCCCCATCAGAAATTTCTAAAATGTTTGACCAAACCTTTTAGCTATGAACTCCTTGGAAAGGCTGGTCAACTCATATGCATCTTTGCTGCAGCACAGGAAGTTGTTGCATTGTGGAGAAGGATGCTATCAAGGTTGTGCTATTGATGTGGGATTTGCACTCAACATAAGCAATGTAATGACAAAATGTCATTGCAAAGGAATACATACTAAGTCATGATTCCCGGCCAAAAGAATTTCAACACCAGCCAGCATTGAGTGTCCTCAAAATAATCTGTACGTTCTTCTTCAAGAAACGACGCCAGAAGAGCTGCGCTGGGATACTCTAATTGATAGATCGGAAATCAAAAAACATCTGTTGACGTACAACAGAGAGGCATTTCCGGCCGCTGCGGCATCCATGCGGACATGCTGTAACTTACACCCCATTACCTTTACAAGCCTGTCCCAATCGGCAAAATGATCTTTTGGCTGGAGTTGTTCCGCCCAAGTGGCACGCTTTCAACGATCAATTTCTATTAAAAAATTGTGTCCTTTACGATCTAGATTCCGTCCTACAATCGGAGACAATTAAGACCATCCTATCGGATAAGGACGTCAAACGGCAACACCACGTCACCATCTGGCCGACATCTCGGCCAATGTACTAAGGCTCTCATTACGCATCCCACTTTTCTACATTGTTTGACAAAATTTCTTGTCATTACCCTGTTTCGTGGTATACTCGTGGCTCTTCCACAGTGGTGCAATGCAACAAACATTTTTTGGAGAAGCATCAATATCGGGTTGAGGAATATTCTTCACCTATTTGAGGTGGATTTCATTTTCCTGTTGAAGATTTTATGGGGATCCAGATTGGTGCAGCGAGGAGTTTAGTTAAATCTTTAACGGTACGGACAGTTTGGATCGGTTCCTCAGAAAAGTGCTATAGATCCTATTATGCTCACGCAATGATTGACAACGGATTTGTCAAGATTTTAAAGATGCATGAACATGGCACAATTCGATAGCAACGCGTCCGCATGTTAAGATCATATCATTGTTGCATTTGGAATGCTGGCGGCTCGTTGTTGCTGTATGCCTGAGAATGCTGTAAGCACACATTCCTCCGTACTTCAATTTGTGAGATATTCCGTCAAGGCATTATACGGGATATCCAAAGACACATAGTATACAGGCACTGACCTTGACCCTCGTTTTGGTACGGGGCATGGAAGCGTAGCGGAATGTCTCCTTCGGTTTGGCTGACTATTGTTGTTGTTCAACTTCTCAATACCTTCAGAAAAGCTGGTTCCAAATCGTATCGCGTTTGAGTCTCCGATGACAGGAGCAATACAACACCACTGGTGTGTTGATGCCTACATTGATGATACTTCTCTGCAGGGCTAAACCGACCCGTTTTTGGACTAAACGCTTCTCTCTCTCTCTCTCTGGCGGGGCGTTAAACTTTAAGAGAAGTAGTTGGTACGATGTCTAATGGGATTGGGACGAGAATGGAAGACCGCAACTTTGACTGGTCACACCTGGGGATCCTATCATTACCTTGCGCAATTCAATTGAGAAATCCAACTCACAGGAAATTCCGCGCATGCGATGGGAAAAGTTGTCAAAGTTCCTCGGGGTTGATCTGTCTCCTTCAGGCCATTTCTCCGAGCCCATAAGAATAAACAAAGTGAAAGCTGATACATTTGCTGCGCCATTTTTAAGAGAAGTAGTTGGTACGCTGTCTATTGGGATTGGGATGAGAATGGAAGACCGCAACTTTGACTGGTCACACCTGGGGATCCTATCATTACTTTGCGCAATTTAGTTAGGAAATCCAACTCAAAGGAAATTCCGCGCACCATGCCGTGGGAAAAGTTGTCAAAATTCCTCGGGGTTGATCTGTCTCCTTCAGGCCATTTCTCCGAGCCCACCATAAGAATAAACAAGGTGAAAGCTGATACATTTGCTGCGCCATAGCTCTCTCCTCGCATATGCTCTTCTGAAGCTCGCATCTTTCACTAATTTAGTATGTATTTATGAACCCAGCACTATGCGATACGGTTAGGAAGCGTTGTCCGCATCAGAGGAAGAAATGGCGGGTCTACAATCACGAGTCCATGCATCTATTCTTCAGAAAATGAATGCAAGCAAATCAATGCCAAGAATATCTATCCGCCATGGTCCTCTCAAACTCGGCGGCTTGGTGCTTTATGACCTATGCACGGAACTTGGCAGATGCAGTAGTATTTGCCGATTCCTCGGCTGCAAGAATGATACTCCTGAATCTTCAGTATCTGCCAACTGGAGGCCAGCATTGGCGATGCTGGCATAATTGAACATCCATTTACATCAGTCCCATACTTGACTCACTCATTGCTTCTTTCAGTTTGTTCCTTTCTGTTGAAACACAATATGTCTACTAGCTACTTTGACAGAACAACCAACAATCAATAAAGCTGTAGCCAGACCAACGGGTCATAGACCATCAAGACTCTTTAATGTCATATGAGCAACTCCTGAGAGAAGCCCGTATGATCATCGATGCGGATTATTGCACCACTCGCTGTCGGCTCCGTGGAAAATTGAAATTTACTAGGATTGTGATCACTCTACTGCACAGCGGATTTCATTCTCTATACGGGGTGTCACCAGGTTAACAACCCAGAGCAAGAACTGCATCAGTTTTCATTTTCATGCTTAGCTATCACTTGAAACGCTACATGCAGCATTGTAAAAAATGGGACAAACACACATGACAACACACAATCAATAGCTACTAGTAGTGTGGGCAGTTTGGACAGCACTTCCAACGTCTAACTTCTTCGGAACAAATATTTCATATTAAATTGGTTCATGATCATCTTCTTCTCGGTAAACGTCGCCATCAAATACATCAAAACAAGGAGGTGCTGGCCCTAAGGGTGTGCCCTTGTTGCGCTGTTGCGCAGGAGGCAGGACTCTCAACGTCTGCTTCAATGCCAAGCAAATTCCTTCAAGACACCGGGCTTACGGACTATACTTTGGTCTCCTACAGCAGGCAGAGCACATCCGCTCCGTTGCATTTTTGTTGGTGGTATCACTCATCAGATTGTCAATGGAAACTAAAATTTCGAATGGAGCGTGACGCCTATCCGTCTCACATGAAGGATGCGATCGCTCGCATTCTCAGCGAAGTGGAGCGAGAACATCGGATGGGATAACGGATAACGTACTGTTGGAATTTCTGAGTACGTCATGACAAACTTTGTGCATGACAGATTTTCAACGGAACGAGTGATTAGCTAAAGGCAGAGCGCGAACAAAGAAATGACTTGCAAACCCCTTGGTCCGCTGGAATGGGGTACATGCTTGAGTCCATGTGGTCTCAGGAATGTGTTTCCCCACTAATTAGGTTTTTCATTCCAAAAGAATACAATTAATTGTTCATAGTACTAGTACCTGTCACGGAAGTGGGACAGTCCAAGCAAAGTTGTCATATCTGTTTCCATCAGCAGCCAGGGGTGTCTTCTTAGAGGTGATTGCTGGTGGATCAGTGGACCAGTTTATATGGGCTCTGAGTAATTTGACCTCCAAAAGTCTGTGTATGGAGGAAGTAGGGTCGAAGGTTTGGGTTTTGTCGATAACAAGTTGAGGATTACAACAGTACTCCTCCAGAGAAGCGGACAACAACAGTGTTTGTTCTTATGAGCTTTACAAATGTTTAAAGAGAAGACTTTACCTAGCTACTACTTATACGACCAATACAACTTACTCATTTACAGCTACTACAACAAGAGCAATATAATGTAACAAGAGGGAGCATCATGTCAACACCATTGATTTGCACAAACCTATTTGTTATGAAGCTTACAGCTATTCTGCCTCAATTGATGCATGCGGAAGGTTTACTGCAATCCACTGATCATGACATTTTAAAATGTCTTTGATTGAGGTTTTTAATCAAGGTCCTATCCTTTGTCAGCGCCGGCATTAAAATATAGGGCCTTTTTACATACCCGACCACAGTTCATGATGACCGAAGGCGGTGCGGCTTCGCCGTTGCCATCCCCCATCATCAACCCTCCCGACAAGACGCACCCACTCTTCACCAGTTTTCAAACCAAACAATGGGTGGTACGCCAGTTCTCTCTGGATGCACCCCAAAGAGAATGAAATTGTATCAAGAACAGAGCACTTCCACCAAGGCATGGAATTGCTTGCTGTGGCTGAGAAAGAACAACAGCCCTTGCAAACAGTACTAGTCAAATAGTCCTTCTCAACAATTGCATGATACCCAATATTGTGGTGTTAATTTCATTCATAAACTTCATGACAATGCATTGCTTACACTGGAAGGCCAAGCAGACCTTAGAAAAATGGTCACCGGGTTAAACGAACAAATCCAAGAACTCCTATGACTGATCAGATGCTGAAAAGATTGCCAGGGCATCTGATGATCCAGAACTGGAAGGCATTTTGGCCAAGAAGGACATGGTACACCCTGCACAGCCCCGCCATGTTCCACATAATTCAGATTCAAAAGCAATTTTCCTCATGCAGAGGAAGAAGTATATTGTTGCTACTGGCACACTTACAACCACCGGGGGAATCAAGACAAACAGTACTAACTTCTACTGCACCTTCGGAACGCACAAAAAACATGGATGATGATGCAACATCAGCAGAGAAAACCTTGGATGACTTTCAGTCCAAGCTAGACATTCAAGGGAGTCAACATCAACATCTCCATCAGGTTTACATCCTCTTGGGCAATACAAAGCCATCATGATCATGGTGTAAAATCATGCATACTAGTACTCCAAAGCGCCAGAAACCGATGCCTCTTGGATTGATTTAGATTGCATCCAGAATAATGTGCTATAATTTCACCGTCGCGTGGTAACTTTGTCTTTTTCTGAGAAGAGAATTCCTGCTTGTAGCTAGCTGGTGCCGTATCGGGAGCAGCGCCAACGAATGTTGCATTCGTCGGAGGCGCTGGGGGGTCAATTGTGGGATCCAAAGCATTGGCATGATTTTCATTTGTATAGTATGCTGTATGGCACCAATTTTGCATAATTATTTCAGTGGTCCCGAAAGGGAAGGTTCCATCACTATACAGCACCAGAGCTGCAAGCCACCATCACAAGGGTCATCAAGTTTTTGCAGTTCAAAATCACAACTATTGCCAAACAAAGCATAGTCCTCCCATAACTGACCACATCCTCCTAAGGATAAATGATCTCCTTTTCCTTCAAGATGAGACTCTTATTGATTCAGCATTTACCCACGTACATGTGGATGGATGATTGGCAGGCAGGAGTGAAGGGATGGGAGCATGGTCAAGATACTAGTAGCTAATCGCTCCGTTAAATCCCATTGAGTTGACATCTTTGGTGAACAAGAAACCTTGGAACTGGTTGAGTTGTCATTATACAAGCAACAAGTGCTCCTGGGACCGTACAAATTGATGGGGAATCATAGCATGCAAAAGGAATACCTTCTTGAAACTTGGTTAGAAGCTTCCTTGTAAAATTAGATGCTTCTTTTCTGGCTCAATCCTGCCTCTTATTTGCTGAGAAGACTTGTTCTTCAGTCAACATGGTGCATGATGATGCTACGGCTGATGCAAATTAGGTTTGTTGCTGTTTGGAAGTTCGAGGGCAGATACGAGAGTTAGCATTATACATGCCACTGTGACGAAGATAGCCTGGTTTTTCTTGTTCTCCGTACGACGGAAAGCAGTATTTTCGCCAACCAAAAACGAGACTGTGTGTCCCGTTTGTCACGTTTTCATAGCCCTTCGGTCTATGATAATGAGTGGGCCTGGGACACCCTCGCCTATTTCCCAAGTCCCATGGAAATGTCTCTGGGTCATCCTAATGGTTGGAGTCACTATTTTGACAAGACATTGGGAGAAGTCATGAGTCATGACTACCGGTAGAGTCGGTCAATCTCGATTCTCGATCCTCAGCACTACTAGAGCCTACAATCAAACCTCGGACACAATCACGAAGGCATAGACATTGTTAAAGTCACATAACTTCAATGTTTGTGACAGAGAAAAGACTTTACCTTGCCAAGAGCCCAAAACGCATCGATTCACGCTTCTCACCCCCACGAGTCATAATTGAAATCTGAAATAGCACTTATATTTAGGGTATGTGTACCTTGTGGCGCACCTTGTCGCTTGCTACGCTTGAATCGAAGTGCTAAGTTAAAATTCATTTCATCATTTGCAGTCTGCATGACATCGCAATGTCCGGAACCTGACACGCCAAGGACAGTACCAGGGATCAGGGTTGCCTCTACCGCTACTAACAAGCAGTAGGGAAGAAGCTGAATGACATGTCTGGTACGACTACGCGAGTACTGGTATAATTATGCTATTCATCATATCACTTAATGCTACAATATCCATAGAAACTGCTGACTGCACAGCGCGTGTCTGTGATACTTTTTTGGTATGACATACAACTCCGAGTAACCGACAGGGAGCCCGTCTATGTCCCCTTTTCGATCCGGTCAAACGTTCTAAATAAATCGACTTCGTGAAATTAAATGCGTCATCAGCCAACCATGTACTTTTTATGGGATAAAAAAATACCTCCAGAATATGATCTCAAGATGGTATTCGTATAGACAGTGATGTAGAAGCTACGCAAATAAAAGATCCCCACTCCGTACTCGATAGTGTCTAGTGTCTACTGTATTTCGTATACTGTTCAGGTGTTTGCTGTTTGCCATTTCAACTTTCAACGTCATTACTCATAAAACTCATAACAGACCAGGGTCATTCTAGTCATTTTGAATGACCTGCATGACCCTAAAGACATTTGTGATTTTCTCGATCCTCGCTATCCTCGTGCTGGTGAATTGTAAAAATACCCGGCATCAAGGCAAGAAAGGGAAGAACGTTGTTCATATTGAGAACGCAGGTCCCATTCAAGCAATTGTTCTTCGTTGAAACTGCTAACGAACAGCAGCATGAGTACATCGACGTCGTCTAGCAAGCTAGTGCTAGTGAGGAACAAGAAGAGACGCCCTCGGGTAGCTGTTATTTTTGACGACGACGGCGAGGGGTCCGTGTGTAGTTCGGTGTCGTATAGGGAAGAAGAGCCTGACTTCGGAATGACTAATGCAGCCAGGCTATACCGTAACGCCTACTACGTATTGGCATCCCTCACTATATCGATAGCTCTGTACTTTCCAGGAGTCATAATGAAGGGACTGAGAAGTACGATGCCCCCGGAACCCACACCTAAAAACCTGCGACTGCATGAATCAACGAGGCAGGCGGCCAAGCCCTTTAATCCAGCGGAAAGGACTTTGTCTGATGTGAAGAACCTCATCAATGTATCGTTGGATGATGAAGAATACGCGAGCAACATGGATTTCGATGAATTTATCGCATGGCAGAGCAGCAGAAGTCCGAAACCTGCTGAGAACAAGGAACGGCGGTCGATACAAGGCGACAGTCAAAAGCTATACAGTATATATAAAGCGGCACTGGTGCCTGAGGTGAATTCTCGTTTCGCCGGTCTCGTCAATTTTGATCCAAAGGAGGAAATATTATTTCAACAATCCAAGCCTAAATCATTCGGAGGTGAAACGGTGCGTGTTAGCCAATCTGTCCCCTTGGCATCCACTTCGGAGTCGAACGCTCAAGATACGTCCAGTCAAGTGGGCAATGAGCTTAGTCAGCTGGAACCAAATCCGCAGTTTGCTCTCCAACCTTTAATGGCGACAGAACAGCCCGGTTTGACTCGCGACATGGACCTGTACCGCAATAGTCAACGGAACCAAATACATGTGATGGCAAGCAGCAGTGCTGATAGTCAAGGACATGAGATAAATATCGTGTCACGGTGGCAGTCAATTCCAACTCTTGTTGACGAAGCTAGCGTCCGCAATTTCGAGCGGAGCGCGAGCGGCAGAGAAACAGCGGCCGCATTCGAGTCGCCTCACCCCGAAACCACACAAGTCCTTGCGGAGCGCTATTCCCCACTTCAGCTGGATTCCATGGGAAAACACGGAAGGGGATACCTGACGAACGGCGATGCCTTTAATTTGGCATCCCGACGAGTCAAGTCATACCGTCGTCGACTGACAGACTGGACAACGCAACAAGCGCGGGAATACGACGCCCCTTTTGAACCACAAAATAAGGGGCTTCAGTCAGGTTACGGAACACAGCAAGGCTTGTCGAGCGGCAGTCGTAATAATCAACAGCCTAGGTACGGTGAATATCAAGGGCAGAGCGTCCAACCACCATATACACAACCGACGTCGACAAGCAATACGTATCAACAGCAGGGATCAGATATGGAGCGAACTCATGCCTCTCCCTACCAAGTTGCAATTGACGAACAGCAACCCTCTGCGAAAAGTTCAAATTATCAGCAGGCGGCATATCAATCATATGGACAGACTGGGCAAACACTTCAATCTGGTTACATGGGTCAGGAACTGTCAACGAGTAACCCCTATCCTTATCCTACACAGAACCAAGGATCAGACTTCGGGCCGTCGATGACAGATATAAATCAGCTGCAGCCGTCTCATGCTCCATATGGACAGCCGGACCTGGTCCATCAAGCAGGGTATGAAGGAAAGTACTCCTCAAGCAGCATTAGCTTCGAGCAACCTGCTCCGCATGAACCTTACAGTCAGCCCGACGAAGGCCATCAAATGTACAATGGAGGGCAATACGCACCAACAAGTGGCAGCTACCATGAGTTGCCAAGCCAGCAACGCGAACAGTCAGGAAAAGGCATCCAACCTGACGATAGAGCTCCCTTAACTATGAGCAATTCGTTGCAGCAACTGCCTGCTCAACAATCAGGAGCACAGCAATACTCGAACGTCCCAGGTCAGCCCCTGGACAGGAGCCAGCAGCTATTGCCACAGCAGATCTTCCCGCATGAACGGAATCAGCAGCCGGGAATGATGCGAGAACAGGATGGCAGCAATTTCTTCGACGCTGACGAAAAAAAGCACAGCAAAAAGGTTCAGACTCCATCCCACATCCTAATTTGTCGCGTCGTTCTTGGTCAAGATGGTGGACAGTTTATGGAAGAGCACAAATTGTGCCTCGACGAATTCGCCCCCTCGCCGCCATTGGCTGAGATTTTTCTTTCCACGTTCTTGGCGCATCATGCCCGAGCCAACGGCTACCGCGTGGAGTATGATCATAACTGTGGACGACACCGGATAGATCAGGTGCATATCCAAGAACTCTTAGCATCCCCTCTTGTCGTGCCGGACAGCGCGGACAGCGATATGACCAAACAACACATTCAGGGTATATGTAAGATGATAGTTGACGACGAGCAACGCCGGCATCAGTCAAATGCCATTGAGATACTGCTCTGGGACACAAGCTCACCAACAAGTGGTAGAGCCTTGACTGAAGCTGAGAGGTCTCTAAAGAATCCGTCACAAGTTGGGCCTGTGTCTATGTTGGAACGATTGGTGCCCACGATCTTTGCCAACATGTATGATGCATCCATGAAGAGCCGACTGGTGAAAACGGCACTCAAAGCTGGTTATGGCGTTTTAAAAGGCCGTGATGCATCCAGTGAGCATTTGGCGATTGGCAGAGCGGCAGTCTACTTGCCGTGCCGCGATTATGAATGCGAGGATCTCGCCCTTGTTCCCTACACAAGTTACATGCTTCATCTGCCCTTGTCAGTGCACATTGTCGACGTTATCGTTTCACCTCGATGCCTAGAACGCCTCCCTGGTTGCAGACGCTACGTCAACGACCTTGCGTCGACAATTCGTCAATTCTCCCCGGAAATGTCTGTGGAAGTCATTGCTGCAGAGCCCTCGAATCCCGACACAATTGCCCGTCTGGTGGAAGCCGAGCATGTCCTATGCGGACCTGGTTTCGGCATGGTTTGCCTCTTTCCATCCTTAGCACGCGACAGCGGCAGGGTGACTTTGTTCGATGTCGGACCGGAACAAATAGAAGGCTACGCCGCGTCGTCGTATGTTTCCAGATTGCCTCAAAACCTCATCAAGCACATCACACCGCCAGCATCTCCGTTCTCGGTTGCATTTTTGAGTGACTTCGGTGGGCAAGATGAAGTCATGAGCACCTTTGCCCAGCTCCCTCCCAACAAGGATGCCGGTGACTGTCGATTCTTCCGAGGGAGAGTTGGTAAATGGAATCAAGACATGGCTTATGCCGAACATGCTCAATATCGCACGCCCCTCGCCCACTACTCTGGAAATGCAGAGAAGTTATTCCGTCGTAAAGTTGAAAAGGGTGAGTACGGAGATTTGAAGTACAGGCCATCGACGACCTATCGCTTTGACGAAGCTCGTTACCAAACATGTGCAGCTGTTCAAACAACTCAAGACAGCGTCTGTGCGATGCTTAAGTCATTGGGGGCGCGCCGAATCTTTATCCTTGGTGATTCCTTGAACCTTCAAATGGCGCAGAGTATGTGGATGTGGTTGACCAACGCCAACCATGGCGAGTCCCCGACAGTCAAGGGTAGCCTCGATCCCAACTTCAAAACCACCCTTCAGTGCATGGGATATGGCTCATACACGCTTCAATTTGTTCGTAATGATGAACTTTTGGAGAATGACGAGCCGGTCTCGATTGACGAGAGCAAAAAGAATTGCCAAACCTATTGCTACCCGTGGGCCAAGGCCTATCAAGAGGATGCATCTCGCACCATTATGATTTTCAACGTTGGTGCGCATCTTCACGAGTTTGAGAGATACACAGCAGCAATCGACAGATTTGTTGACGTCTTTGATGGCATGAACCGCCTCAACGATTTGGTGTTGTTCCGGACGCTTGTCCCCGGACATTGGAATTGTTCAAGGCCGGGGTTGACGCCTTTCCAAAATTTCGCTGCTTACAAGAAAGATGCTGAGGAACACCCCAATCTCAAGGAACAGATATACACTTGGGGCAAGTTCAGTTCCTATAACGATTACGCAATCCGTAAACTGGACAATCGTCGGTTCGAGTCAACGTCAACTGGCACCACCAAGGCGCTGATGGAAGTTGTGGATGTGTTTCCGATGACGGTCCTGAGGCCGGACGGTCATTGCTCGGACGAGTTCCGACCTCCTAGCTTTTTGGATTCCGATTGCCTTCACTACAACTTGCCAGGCCCCGTGGACTGGTGGAGCCACCTGGCGTTTAGTCATTTGAACGATATTGCGACGGCCGAGAACTATTTGGCGCAACAGGCAGCATAACTCAATTATACAACCGACGTATTGTATGCTGCAAATTCTTGAAGAATAGTTGCCTCTAGTCGTAGTCTACTCCAGTCGTACGTATTCTGTCTTGTGCCATAACCCATAACTTTGCGATGCGTGTCATTCGCCTTGGAGAACCCTAAATTTAGCCCTCCTCGCACATGGGAGCGATGGGTTATGTCGTCAATCTCTACTAGTCTTTAGGAGCTGCTCGCAGAAAGAGCTGCGCCCCGTGCCCCTGAGTCCCGCGCATTAGACGAATGGGGGCACGAAGCCTACCACACGCGAGGTCCCCAACATAGCTTGTACAGTACCATCTGTTAATTGTCAGTACTGTAGTACGAGTACTTGTACTTCGATTGTACTCGGAGTCCTCCGAGTGATGCATGTTTTCACATAATGTACACCTGTTAGGGTCGGTTGTACCCACCGTACATCCTGGTATTCCAATATGATGTAGGTCAGCATATGTCTGTTGTCGAGTCTCCACTTCACACAGCTACAAGAAGATGCTCCGAGTATCTCGTGGATAATGGTACTTGCACTCTGTACTAAATCACATATCATAGAGTGCCAACGCTGTGTGCACTCCAAGGTCCCCGCAAGTGAAATCAGTATAGCAAGTATAGGGGACACTACCTAAAGCTGTTGCCATCAATGTTTACTTCAGTAATGCATAATCGGAGCATGTGATAGCTTGATTTGCATCTGGTCGCCTAATTGTTTCAAAATCGCAAAACCTGTAATTGAATCAAATGCATATATTTATACGAATCTATATAATATCTAATGCCTTCACACTCCGACCAGTAAATTAGGTCCACTAGATATTCAAAAATCCCAGTTTGGCGGATGCGTTAGGACTCCATGCCATCATAGTAAACCTTCGATATAGCATTCGAACGGATTGATACTGCACAAAGAGGTCGTAGGTCGTAGCGCACACAGTGTCATTCTTTTGAGCACTCAACTCTGCATCAAAAAATCTTTCTATTCCCATCGTTGCAGGAAGACGGCGGGTCAACATAGGTGCGTCAACTCAATCACGGTGGGGAGGTGTCGGAGTAGTGGAGGCATTGGAGAAGTCGTGCTATCGGCGTCTCCGTTTGATAGAGAAGTCATCATGGCGTTGAATGTAGCTGCTCCGCGACGTCGTCGCTTCGGAGAGAACTGGAGACTCGATCTCCGGATTTGCATTCCCAGGTCAATTTGGATAGAATTCACTTTTCTATGAAGTCCTGACTAGTAGCTGCGACTTGGACTCACATATTGCTTCCTCTCACTCAAATTCCAGCAGCTGCCGGGGTTTGCATTAATTTATTGTTAATTGTTTACCGTCCCAGATGTCTGCTCGCCGTCTCGATGAACCTCGTCAGGACTTTGCCAACCAGATGCTTCGATTGGGAAAATCGACGTCGACAGATGCAACGGAGCGCCAGTATACGTCTGCCGCTCATCCTAAGTACAACCCGTCGTATCAGCATCCAAACACCAACCAAAAGCAACCATATGCTTACCGGGGCATGCCTCCAAGCTATCCACCACCACCTTCACATCCACAAATGAGGAGATACCCCCCTCACGGATACCCATACAGCACGCCTCAGCAGAGAGGACCTCAGAGTCGTTTGCAGAGTGTAGTTACGACATCGTTCAGTCTTGACGATGACAGAGAAGATGCGGCTGGGCCTCGTGGGTACTATCACCATCATCAGCGCCCACCTGCTCCGGAAGATCGCCACCCGTCAGAACCAGTGGACGAACGTGAGATTGCGAATCGAGATTCTTTTGGGAGCGGCGGCAATCGAGAAGCTCCGCCCATGTTCGATGGCAGAGCGCCAGTGAATGCCAAGCAGTCTATGGCGATTCGTATCCCGCCTAGTCCTGCCGATTCAACTCGTGATGCACCCAGCATGCCAGAAATGTCTCCCAAGCTCACTCCGGACGCACTGAAGCGTAGCTTTTGGCATCACTCGCGACCCGCCGATTCGGCGCAACAATCGATGCACCCTGCTTTTGCTCCTCCAAAACGAGCCAAGGTTGGCTCTGCGCGCAAGGAACCAGAAGTCGTCATGACACCACGCACGCCTGGTGAAATTGAGGAGTTCAGTCGAGCCAACTCTTGGGGACCGGATGATGACCAAAGACACTATCGTTCGTTCCATGCTCCCTGGCAAGGACCTCCTCAATCTCATGTTCGTCAGTCCTCTTCCTTCGGAGCCTATCCAGAATCCATGGGAGACCATCAATACGGTCGTTCGTGGTCAGGGGAGGAATCTATAGGAAATCGAGGTGGCGCCTTTCAGGCAGTTCCAAGTCGCATGCCGCCCCGACCTCCTCCTCCACATCACTACAACCACGGTGGCATCCATCATCAAGGCAGCTTTCCAACACCTCGACAATGGGGAAGGGCCGAATCCTACGATTGGACTCCTTCCCCGCATGATCCATGGAACCCGCAGCATAGGGACGACGTTGATAGCCGCGATATGCGATCACGATCGTATTCAAGGGAAATGAGCTGGGACGATCGCGATTCTCGTCATGTCACATTTGAACCGGGGGCATATCGCTATTACGATGGGCCAAATCAGCACCACAAGGTAACTCCTAACGGACCTGCAGATGGCCGTCAACGCCTTTCCACGAAGGCAGACGAAAAGATGACCGATGAATCCGCTGTTAGCAACGGTCCTCTCCTGCTTCTCGCCCAACTGGAAGACAGGATTTCGCTTAGTGAGACCTTGTGCACCATTCGAGAGAATATCGAAGTTTTTACGGCGACCAAGGCCGATGTTGAGGCGCCAGCACCAGGACGAAAACACCCAGTAGTTGTCGGTCAGGTAGGATTACGATGCATTCATTGCAGGCACACCGTCAAGTCAAGTGACCGCGTTAAGCGCGCCGTTTGCTACCCATCATCGATCAAGAGAATATACAGGACCGTCATAGATATGAAGCTCGATCACTTCGCCCATTGTCGATTCGTTCCGGCTGTATTGAAGGGTCGGCTCGAAGAACTCAAGGCGATCAACACTCGCAGTACCGGTACAACAATGCAGTACTTTGTGCGTGCCGCTACCAAGATGGGCATGGTGGATGCCGCGTCGGGGGTTCGTCTTGCCGAGCCCAGCTCAGAAGGATCCACGTCGACTCCATCCTCGCCGGAGCGACCACAAGAGGTCAAGACCTCTTCCATTACCTCTCCAGGGAGCCCTCCCGCCGCATCGATGGATTCCCCTATGAGGAGTCCATCCGATGTGAGCGAAACATCTCCCGTTTCTGGTAAGAGCATTCTCCGCAATAACTCCGACAGCTCTGATTTCTCCATGGCAATGGCATCAGATTCCTCAGCTGTTCTTGAAGAAGAACCCAGTCAAGTCTTTACGGGAAAGACGACATTGGCGCTTCCTGAAGACAAGATGGCCTTGAGTCCACTTCGCTGCTTCCTTCGCGACAACGTCTACGCCTTTGCAGCCACTGATGAGGACATTGCTGTTCGCACTCCCACCACCTTCTCCGTCGTTGTTGGCCAAGTTGGAATTGGTTGTGTTCACTGCTATTCACTCCCAGCAAAGGAACGCTCCAACCGCGCAGTTTGCTTTCCATTTGCCATCAATCGCATCTACCAATCCGTTGCCGACATTCAGCGCTTTCATTTGGGCGAGTGCAAGATGGTACCACCTGAAATCCGTGAGAAGTTCCAGTCTCTCCAATCAGCCAGTTCCAAGGGGTCCAAGGGACTTGCTACCCGCCAATACTGGGTGACGTCGGCAAAGAAGATTGGTTTGGCGGATACATCCAAGGGTATTCGTTTCGTGCGCGATCCGTCAGTGCCCACCACGCAAGCGGTATCGTTGGATATCCTGGCACAAGTCGCTTCCAATGTAACTACCGCTGATCGTCCTCTCGTCCTTCCAGAAGACATGCCGCTCATTGCCGAGTTTTTGTACGTTGTGATGGAACAGGTTCAACCGTGTCGATTTACAGAAGCCGATCGCAACAAACGGCGACTGAAGGATGTTGGGTGTATTGGCGTCGAATGCAAGCACTGCGCCGGACAAGTTGAAAGTCGCAAATTCTTTTGGTCCTCGGTCAATGCTGTGGAGTCCAACTTTGTCAGTGTGCATACCCACATGATGGAGTGCAAAATGCTCCCACCCGAGTTGAAGGAGAGACTATCTCAGCTAAAGCAGCTACGCAAGGAGCAAACGGCCAAGCTTAAGACAGGATCGCAAAAAGCCTTTTTCCACCGGGTTTGGACTAGGTTGCATGGAGTCGCACAGCAACAACAACTGGAGGATCTTCGCGAAAACCCAATTCAAGAAGGTTGTCAACCCATGGACGTGACCGTTGCAAACGAGTCCGGGGGTGCCTTGTCCAATGAAGGTGGGGAATCCTGTCAAGCAAGCGTTTCCAGAGTTGAGGCCGAAATTGAGAAGTTGACAGTCATCTCAATGTGAGGACCTATCGTTGTCCGGTAAAGATAAATTTGATGAGTAGGGACTAGAGACCCCTGGGAAACCATATTTCTAGTTGTTCTGTTTTGCACCATGTAGCATTCACCTTCAACTGCATCACTTTAGAAACATAGAACTTACCGAGGCTCTAGCTCCTAGTGCCTCAGTAAAATGTTGTCCGCCTTATAACATCGTGTATTACGTGCTGATCAAGTACTGGTACTCTGGTACTCAGTATCTGGAGTCTGGAGTTTTACTTGTAGTAGTACCAAGTCCAGAGGGAGTGTACAGTGTACAGTACTGGCAACTCCAGCACCGCAGTCTAATAAGTCATAAATTTGCCAGTCGATTGCTACGGTACTGGTACTTACAATCAGAACTGGTGTAGGTGGTACTGTAATTGAGTACTCGTACTCCGACCTCCGAGTACAACTCTACTACATGTAGTAGGGAGTAGTCTCAATAATACAGTACAGTACAGTGAATTGTAAAAAATAGATACTGTAAGTTGTGCGGAGCATCTGGCATCCGGCATCGGCAGTTGGCATTATCAGATAGGGTCGCAGTCATATGACATACGTATGCCGTACGCAAGTAGTCTTATGTACACAGCGCGTTCCTATTTCGCCACGCTTCAACTCAGTAGAACTTGTACTGTATGTAATCCATCGTAACCCATTTTTGCGGATGGAACGAAAAACAATGCTACTTGGGCCACGGGCCACCACAATTCCGTGCACTGCTCCCCCACCCTCAGTCATTACCTTCCCCCCCACTAATCTATACCTTGAGACTATTGTAAGACCCGCACTCTTTCAACAGCAATCCACGGTGCCGAAACGCTGGCTTCCGTTTCTCTCACCATTTCTTTTCTCTTTTGTTAGTTCTTAATCGCAACGCGCATTTGCTATCAACATGGGAATTCTCGCAACGCAGCTCACGCCCAAGCTGGAAGTGACGCTGTCGATCATCTCCTACTCGCTTTGCAGCGCATCGCTTGTATTGGTCAACAAACTCATTTTGCACCACCTTCCATTCCCGTCGCTTGTCATTTCCTTCCAGCTCTTGGCTGCCATTGGCATTATTTACGGTTTGACCTTTTCTGGTGTCATAGAATGCGATTCTCTCCATTGGAAGTACATTCTTCCATACATGGCGTACACCATCGCATTTTCGTTGGGGGTCCTCTGCAACATGAAGTCGCTGCAGTACAGCAACGTGGAGACCGTCATTGTCTTTAGAGCTCTAGCTCCATGTATCGTGGCGATTCTCGACTCACTCTTTCTGGGCCGCGAGTATCCAAGCACACGTTCTTGGATTGGGCTCGCCACCATTGTCCTTGGCGCATTTGGTTACGCCATTACAGATCCTCAGTTCGAAAACCAAGGCTATACAGCGTACTTTTGGCCAACTCTTTACTGCGGAATCATCTCCTTTGAAATGGCATACGGAAAGAAAATCATCAAATCGGTCGACCTCAAAACGATGTGGGGTCCTGTCTTGTACACGAATGTGTTAGGATTCCCACCCATGTTGATGTTTGCTCATATGGGGAACGAATTCAATAAAGTACAAGATCTCATGTCGAACAGCGATGAAGCTCGGTTCCCACCCGGGTCGTTGATTCTGCTTGCTGCTGGATGTATCATTGGAACAGCCATCGGATACACAAGTTGGTGGTGTCGCGATAAGGTGTCTGCCACTTCATTTACGTTGATCGGGGTCTTGAACAAGTGCATGACCGTCATGTTCAATCTTCTCATTTGGGATAATCACGCGCCTCCCCTGGGCATCGCCTCACTCGCCCTATGTTTGGTCGGAGGTCTCCTCTACCGTCAGGCGCCCATGAGGGCTGCACCAAACAGATCTTCTTCTCGAAATGACATTGCTCCCAAGGATGACGATGTCTGGGATACCGAGGTCAATGAATCTAGCGTTCACGACGAAGAGATGGAGCTGCTACCCAACGAGAGTGGAATTAAACGAAGAGACTAGCGATTGCACGCGATGCCGCACTCGGATGGAGGGGTTCAATGTTCAACACAACTCTAGAGATAATACTCGTATAGAGTGTTTTTGTTTCTAGCTGCAACTCATCGTGCATGTATATGATCACAATTGGGCACACCAGCTGTCACCGTGTCCATGACAAGGGGAACTCGACCAGCGCACTTTGCGGCCACCCCTAAACTTATCTCGTGGAGTGAAAGATGGGACCCGAACGAACACCAAGATACAAGCCTATCTATCAGAAATCCTAAATTGTTTTCTCCTTGACCCTCTTTCCCTTTCAAAGTGTCACTTTCCCCGTCATTCGTAGACGTCGTACAATCAATCTTGCTGCTGCGGTCTACTGAATTACTCAAGACAGCGCGACTCAGCCTCGACAGCATTTCTCGATCTCGTCTGGCCTCATTATCTACATAAAATTGCTGTTTGGAAAAGGTCGGATTCGGAGGAATAATGCCTGCCTATTATGCTCCCTGTTCAGCTGAGGCCTTTCGGTGCTTCGCGAAGAAATGTACTAACACAACTCGACTAGAAATCCTCGAAATCCCACCCGTCAGCTCCGTCGTCGAGCTGCAAATCGTCGTCGACATCTGGCAGTAGTGACGATGACTTGACTTTGGGTGGCTCGGCTACAGCTGAAGGTTTGGGAGCCGCCAGTACTGTCGTCTCCGTCGTGCCGGGTCTTTCGAACATGGGTCGACTTTGAGATGACAAGGACGACGCCCCTGGTGAAATTTGCGAGGCGGTAGGGCTGCTCCTCACCTGTTGAAATAATTCTCGACCCTTGCGCAAGAGTCGCCGACGTTCCTCACTGTCGAGACGACTGCTAATTCCTCGAGAGCTCTGACGAACGGATTCGCCGGTTCTCCGCAAATTCGATCGATCCAAGTTGAGCAGCGGCGGAGCCGACCTAGGGGCCGCAGGAGGAACCGGTGGCAGAACTTGGTGTGAGACAGTAGCGACTCGCGTATCAACAGGAAAGGACTCATGAGAATTCGAAGGAGGGAGTATCTGTGTCCCATTGATAGTCGATGACGTAAGTGACTTCGGAGGAGGTGGTGGAGGACGTGTGTTGCGGAATGAAGTCAAAGGCTCTTCAGCTATTGAAAGCTGCGAAGTAGGTGGCAACTTAGGAGGAGGGGGAACTTTGCGGAGAGGAGGGGCGGGGGCGATATCTTTTCTAGCTCCTCTTTCAGGCGGCGGATTAGGAGGCGCGTTTTTTCTATCCGCATACGATGAATCGGCTGAAATTGGAATCATGGAGCGGGGGTCCGACTTCTCGCCAATTCCAGTCATCAGATTTGGAAGCTTCGACGAGGCTTCCTGAAGGCGCGCGCTTTTCCTGGGCATGGCTGACTTCGAGTTCAACCTCTCTGGCGGTCCCACTTTAGCGACTGCACTAGCGCGATTCTTTGCTGGTGCGCCTACCTCTGTCCTGGTATTGGACCTGACGTCCGATTCTGAGGGTGGGATGGGTACCACCTTCAGATGGCTTTGCGCAGTGCCTTCACGTTTGTCGTTTGTGAGTGATCGACTGACAGAATCAGCCGATAGTGAAGGGCGCGCCGGTGACGAGATTGGCCCACCCAAACCGTCAAAATGCAAGCCAACAGTATCAATGTATCGCTTGATATCGATGATCGCGTTCTGGTCGATATGCGGGCTTGGTCGCCTGACAAGGACCATCGGAGCGTTAAACTGCGGCTCCAGAGAATGAGCAACAGCCCAGACCATAGCGGCATGTTGACTTTCATTGTTGGTAGCCGCAGCGGCTCGTCGGGCACCGTTCTCTGTGTACCCAAGTTCCATCAACTTGCGAACAATCGCAAGATCAGGGCGGACGTCGCTGGGCCTTGGAAACGCAGCCGCTCGCTCAATCGCGCTCCTTGACTGTTCTTCAGCGATGCACTTCATCTCCGAGATATTCGACATCACAGCCTCCTTATCGCTCGAATGGAGCAGAACAGACGCCGCCAGAATGAGATTATCAAAAGCGTCGGCCTGTTCAAAAGTCCCCTGGATTGTATGCTCGACGATGCGGACCGAATTCGAGATGCACCAAAACAAAATAAAGCGGCTGATCGCAATCAATAAAGGATCGTCTCTCTCGCCTTTCGAAGCCTTGCTTTGTAAGATTTGAAAAAGGTGATTGAGATCTGCAGAATAGGCACTAAAAGTATCTTTGAACACCCGATCTATGAGTCGAGGTGAAAGCACCCGATCAAGCACAGTTCGGGAGACAGTTGGAGCACCCGGATTATTAGCCATCGTCAGTGCTGTGTTAGCAAGCAACCCTACAGCTCGAAACACCAGGAAATCTGAATTCCCTTGGTTATCTTGCCTGTTCTGTCTTGGCAGGGATGGATCGACTTTCCAACTCAATGGACAAAACCTGCTCACTTTGTGCTCCAGTCGACCGAATGCGTCCATGACCGCATCGAAAGACGCGCTTCTCTCGATTGGTGATAATTTGAGTGCCTCACGGCACAACGCAACATTTACCCGCACATCATCATCAGAGTCCATCGTTACTGCTTGCGCGATTGTGGCCATCGTAATTTCATTCTCCTCTGCACTCGCATCTTTTTCCACCAGCATGGCTATGGCTAGAGCTGTCGTAACCCAATACATGGAAATCTGCTGAGCGAAGTGGGCCACACGGTAACGTACCACGAACCTAGAGAGTCTTGAATCAAGCCCAACGATACTGGCGAGGTGGAGAACGCGATCCCCAGGCAAAGCGGGAACATCGATCGATGAACTTGGGTTTTTTCGAGAGAGATATGACTTCATCATCTCCCGACATCTTGCTCGGCCGAACCCCCGCTCTTCCCACCCGGTGGAACCTTGAAAAATGCACAACGGATTCTCGCGAAGGATGTGCTCAACAACGTCAAACGGAAGCATGTCACGCAGCTCAGACGGACTGAGGTTCTTCGCGTCTGGGATGAGAACCGAGTTAATGAAGTGCGCGGCATCAAGGTGCCTCCTCATCCCTCTAAAGGTTTCTTGCAGCCGAGGAAACCGAGATGCCAAGACATCTTGGCACTGAATAGCAAGTTGCACTCTATCTGTGTCTAAAGAGAAGCGCGAGCTTGAATCGCCCATCATGATTTCATTGACGAAATTCAGAACAGCAGGCTGAATTCGTTCCCAATTTGCGATGACCCCCAACTCAGATGAGAAGACTTCGACAAAAACATCGAACTCTCCTAGTTGTAAGAGTTCCACCAACAAAATATCATGCACTGGGGGTCCGAGGTCAAGCGAGAATTTGCAGGCGTCTTTTCTTAGCAGCACTAGGTCGCATGCTAGGTCACGAAGCCGTCGTAGCTTCCATTCAACGGTCTTACTGCCGGAGATGTCCTTACAGAATGCATTGCACATTTCCGACGCGATATCAGAGCCACAGACATCTGCACTTGAAAGAAAGGAGAGGGCGTCACCTGGAGACCAATTTAAAATTAAGTCCGTAGCAACAAGATTTCGGAAGGCAGAGTCAACTCGGCGTGTGGTCTGAAGGAGGTCCTGGTCGTCATGTTCTTGTGGCGCAACAGAAACGGGCAAACACTCGTACATCTGCCAAAGCTTGTCTAGAAGGTAGCGGGCATCGCCGGGACGCATCCGAATTCTTTTACCGCAACACCCTACATGTTCGACAACTGTAAGGAAAAGCTCCATTACACTCATCCGGTTCTTGATCATTCGCAAAGATTTTGGAAGTGAAGACCGACTTGCTTTTGCAATAGCTGTAACGGCCCCAATGCCATTGAACGCCTCGCTGTCATCGCTCGCTTTCTCCTTTTCCAGAAGGCTGGCACAGTACAACAAAATGCCATCATCATCTGTCGGGCGGGCTCCAAGGACCTCTTGCATTTGCTGCGTCCGACCAATATTCCAGGTCGCGTCATCACTGGCGGCGTCGCGAGGTAGCAACTGACATATTCTGGACGCGTCAATCGTAAGCGGAATCTTTTCCAACAGGGACAGTCTGCTACTCAAAAGATCTTCAGTGTGCCGCGCTGCAAGTATGGCAAGACCGTCATTGTCGCCCTTTGCTGCCAACTCTTCGGCCAAATCAACGAGCGGCTCGCTAAGGAATCTCGATAGAAAGGAAGACACATCTTCGTCAGCACCAAAGTGCCGGCATAGAAGAGAGTAGGTACCAGCTCGAACCGACCAGTTGGTAAGGAGCGCCTTCATGCTCTCCGTCGTCTCCCTCAACCGCAAAGCTGAAGCAACTCGAATGGAGGTCACTTTCGCGAGCGCAATGTCACAGGCTTTCATGCAAGATGCCATATCTAGACCCTCGACACTAAGCTGACCGCGAAAGAGTGCCGAAACTTGTTCGATGACGTACACATCATCCGGCACCAGAGCAAGATTTTCCACTTGACGAGTTTGTTCCCACAGACGTTTATGAGAAGTATTCGCTAACTCCACTGGATTGGATGGTTCTATCACAGTCGCAACAAGCGATGACTTGCGAGGCAGAAGCAACATCAGCTGTTCATGCGAGCCGACTAATTTTCCATTCCCGGTCATCCAAACGGGCAAGGTCAGAAGTGGCGATGGAATGCTTGTCCTCGAGTTCCCTCGGACAGGAATGATTCCTAGCGTGTTGGTATGAGTAGCAAGCACCAAGTCTCCCCAATTACTCCACGCAGCATCTACCACCTTCTGCGACAAGACAACTCGCCGGATTTCGTCGCGGCTCATTGCAGTCAGCACTATATCGCCGGTCGTTTCCGAGAATTCTTCCATCGGTATCGTTTGTGACGCACGCTTCAATGCCACAGTACAATCGAGGACAACAACACCACCATTCCAATCCAACACCGACAAGTGCAGACCTTTGTCCCCGAGGTTGAAACGCATCGCCACAACAGGCGCAGCAACTGACAATGTCCCATGCAGTGGTGTACTTGGTGATTGGTTCTGGTCAACAGTTTGTTTCCTTTCAACTCGTCGAGGTCGCCTCCAGTTGTCCATGATTACGTGGTTGGCAAACACGGTGGCCCGGCCAGTCGCTCCAATGGAAAACTCTCCCAGAAACATCACGTGCAGCGCATATGGCTCAGTTGGATTTTCAGAAAACACAGTCGCCACGGCCCAGAACGTGAGCTTTTCATTACCTGCTTGAGACCCTGAGGCAACCATCAGGTACTCTGCAGGCGGATTCTCACAATCCGAGTCCCACTCTGTATCAAAACTGACATCAGTCCGATGAACTTCTAGATGAAGTATGTCATCAAGATGCTCACTCATTGTTAAGGAAGCAATGTTGCAATTATCAGAGGTAATACGATACAACTCAGTTGCACGCTTCTTTCGTTTTTGATCTGTTATTTGCCATAACTGTTCTGCAAGTGGCACAAGTTCCATATATCCACCCAAACGCGATACAACCAATGTTGCAGCAATGCCACCGCCTGCAGTTTCGACCATTAGGGTTGCCACATCGGTGACTCGTAGTGCATCATTATTCTCATAAACGTGAGATTGAGACTGCAGATTGTCGATCACAGCAGGCGTCGGTGGGAAATACGCTAGAGCGTCCCAACCCGAAGAACCACGTCGGTAGACGAGCACATCATGCATTCCGCCCCAAGTAATAGCTAGACAATCAGTTCCGATGCAAGTCGCTCGAGTCTTTCGGAACTCGTCCGGGTGGCTTCCAAGCTGACGCTCCCAATGTTGCCTGTCAGATGTGTAGCGTACGGTCCAGCTATCGGCGACAAGCTCAGCTATTGTCCCAAGCGCAGTTATAAGAAGAATGGGATGTGATGGATCTCGTCGCACTACAATCGGGGTGGTGGGCGACGACATGTGAAACCTTGCCACAGCATGTGCTTCAGGAGGGATACATGTGGGATCCAAGACCGACTGCGTTCCACACAAAGCATCATTGTCGTGGAGATCGCTATTCATATAGTCTGAATACACCAAGTAGTCTTCTTCAATTAGATCATCATTCTCGGTGACGGCGAGGTCGGGTTTCGACGTTTTCCCAAAAAGGTACGAAAGAATCGTGCGACGACGTTTCTTTTCTTCTACAGGCTTGTCTCGTTCATCTCGCAAGCGCTCCTCTCGAATCTCCTGTCGAATTTCTTGTAACAATCGATCACGTTCTAATCTCTCGCGAATCAGCAACGGATTCGGATACATCTCGGCGTACGATTGGTAGATTCGAGCCAGTTCATCATGCATAGTCCGGGACTTGCTATGACGCTCATCGTCACGTTGGGGTACACCTTCAAGAGGCTCCGCTGGGCAACGGGTTAATGCATAGGCATATCTACTAGTCGAAGACGTCATTGTAGGCTAACGAATGAGAGGAGAGACGTGCGCGCCGCAGCACCTTTGGTCATTGTTTCAAGGAGCTTTATGTGGACGGCAGGAGGCCCGAGGCAGTGATCGATGAGAACCAAGAGCCAAGTTCATGACAATACCGTACAATGTACCAGGTACTACGGGTAGTACTGTACATTTTGAGTACAGCATGGTTGTCGTAACGGTCCGTAAATGACCGTTATGAAGGATTTCAGGTTGAGTCATCGGTTTCTTTGAAACCCCTTGCGGTACTGTACATAGGTCTACTACATTCTACAACCTTCATCCTACATGATGCTACGACCGGTAACAGTGGGAGTACAAGTACATACCAAATACACGGTATCGTCAATTTCTTGAACTGGATACCATCAGTACTGTATGATTCGATCTCACGCATTGCCGCAGAAGTGCACTACGACTACGGTAGTACACAGCAATACATAGTGCTGGTACATTGTTTGCTTGTTTTCTCCAAGTACTGTACGTGTTTGATTCATACGCACACGCACGTGAATTCTACATACATACTGTACACATTTCATACTATGCACACTCGAGATGTCGATGCAGAGGATCTGTTTTACAGCGAGGTGCCACAACTGACATCACAATCGAGCATAGTGTCTGCAATTCACCGACAGCAACACCGTCCATGCTACTCGTTGACTGCGTCGCATTTGAGATTGCATCAAGTTTACTCGTCTTCATTGACTCGCAATAAGAGAGGGCTAGACAACGAGCAATTTTTTGCCATATCATGACAATTCTCTGTCGGAACGTTCTTACACTCTCCCTCACAGGGCTTCTCATTGCCAGATCCAGTCATGCCTTTGTTGTAGCGCCCCTCCAGGGTCATCTCGTTCCTTCCGAGGTTATTTCGCCGCTTTACTCGACAGCGACACCTGTGTCATCCAACGAGGAACTGCTTCCTGGAATTAAAGCAATCAATGCCGAGAACCACCAACTCTTTGAATTGCTGACCAAGTTGAAAGAGCAAGCATATTTTCGACTCTATTCGGCGGATATGTTGGGAAGCTGCGAATACCTTCCGCAAGAGCTCAAAGAGTGCTACTCGGAAACTTGTGAAATCTACCCCGTTGATGAAGATCAAGTCCCGGCGAACATTAAGGAAGTCGATAATGAAGAGCATGATTTCGAAATCGATGGTTGGGGACGATGGGATATGCCCACCGATGACTACTACGATACGCTAGACTTTCCGGAAGAGTACACAGGTTATGATGGAGGTGAAGTATGGACATTCATTCATGATCGTATTTGCTTTGATGGGTATGAGTACGATGATGACCATTGGAAAGCTGACTTCAATAAAGCCGTCTCTGGCGTGCATAGCATGATTTCAGCTCAAATCATCAGAGGCATCCAGGATCGAGTAGAGAGTGGTCAAGGCTTTTCAGCGGACGAGAAGTGGACTGATCCTGCGAAGGAATTCGAACGACGCCTCAGTCCTCAGGGCGAAACTCCTCTCGCGATGGAAAATTTATACTTTTGCTACATGCTGTGCTTGTCGGCAGCGAACAAGGCTCGCGAGAGATTGTTGCAAGATTGTGACTCTGGAAAAATTGAAGCCGCTGATGAACTTCGTCCAATTCTAGACTTGCCACTTCTCGAAAATGCAAGCGTCGAAGCTGCCTCACGAAAGTTGCACGATCACGCTGTCCAGGATTCAGGTGCGGCGTCGCAACTTTGGGAAGCACGAATGCGAACTCGAGAGCTCTTGAGAATCATGAATTGCGTACAGTGCAACAAGTGCAGGTTGCACGGAAAGATCGCGATGATGGGCTTTTCGACAGCGTTGCAGATTCTTGTCGGCAGAACTGGCGAAGGTGGAGATGCCAAACGTGTGCACCGTGTCGAGTTGGCGGCACTCATGACCACTCTGTATAAGTTCTCGCGAGCTCTGGAAACTTGCCAGCAGTTCATGAAATAGGTCGATACCTGATGTTGACCAGTACTGCTGAATGGCTCTGTATGACCCTCTATTTCCTAGATGCGTCTTTCTAGTACCGTAGACCATACCGTGCGAGCATTGATTAGTCAGTTCAAGTCTAAGGAGAGAAGTTCGTTAAAAAGTTTCATGCGGTTGATCATTCTGTCTTGAAAGTGTGGCAAACCACTGTGTTGCTTCATCCCGGAGCATGCGATGTCGTTTGTCTGGGAACTCATGCGCTAACTTTACCTCCCTCGCGGCCTGTTGCCTGCGCTGGATTCATGTGATTTGTAGACGTCAAATCGACTGTTTTTATTCGAATCCAGCTTGAACACATGGATTAGGGTTGAAGCTATCGCCCGCGAAACTCAAATGTGTTCGCACGAACCTGCTACGAAGATACAACTTGGAGTAATATATTTTTCGCGTTAACTTCGATGATGTTTGTTTATTAACGCCAGCCTCCAGCGCATTTCCAACCCTCTAGTAGAACTCAAATCGAACTCAACTTTCATTCTACTTTTACACATGCACTATCGTCAGAGTGTGAGACGCTGTGACGATTCAACTTGCAAACCTGGAACGTGAATCGTCCTATAATGCTCTAGCGTCGCGGCACAGTGAAGGTCGGCGAAGTCGTCACCGTCATCAATCTCGGAAATGCGCCCTTCGCGAAATACATGTCAACAACCATTGCCGGTTGTCCTTGCAGGCAACCCGCGACTGTTGACGGCCGCAGAATAGATCCTAAACCTGCGCCGAGGCATTGTAGGCCATCCCGAGATCAGGTTTACGAATATGCATCGCTCCAGTGCAGTGGCATGGCAGCGATTATCAATGTCTTACGTTTTGTTGGAGTGACGTTGACGGCAATGTGACGCCCAAAGCAGTCATATCTTGTGTTCCCGGCACCCGGCACCACACGACACACGACACAGAACGATGGGTCCGAATCTGTGAATGAACACGTGTTTCTGTTGCGTCGGCCTTTCCGTGGCACCAACACTGCACCAACACAATCGGAACCACGGGAAATGAAATGCTATGTACAGTACTAGTACCTCCAACCTCCAACTTAAATGCATGGTAATAGTACTCCAGTACTCCAGTACTCCAGTATTCCAGTACCGTGTTCGACAAACGATCGTATGCACGATACCCTCAAGTCGTGGTTGGGTGGAGTGAGAGCGACCGTGAGTTGCACTTCCGAATCAACCTAAAATGATCAGATGCATCACAAATCACAAAACGCTTCACCCCAAACAGTCAACAAGATGAACCAACCTTCCAACTTGGACGACAAGAATCGTTCAACAGCATCTATCTCCGAGGCTATCGAGCAGGAAGATGTGAAGCAACATACAATGGTGAAGCAATCGAATCGAGCCAAATCTGGTTTGTCCGAATTGTCGAAGCAGCTTCGCTCGCTCCAGGCTGTGAATGATTCGCAAGCTGCCCATATCGACAAACTGGAGCGCAAACTACAAGTGTTGTCTGATATGAAGGGAGTTTCTCTTGTGGACCTGAAATCAGCACTTGAGAATGCATGCCAAGGTGACGCATACAACGAATTGCGACAAGAGGTCAAGACATTGAGAGCTCAGTTGGACATTGCTCAATCAAACACTTTCATATCCGCTCCGGGATCAAATGTGATCGCCAATCTAGAATTACGGGTTGGAGAGTTGGAAGAAGTTGAAGAATCTTTGCGATCGCAACTATCCAGTCTCTACGACCCTTTGCGCGAGCAAACGACAAAAGCTACTCAGTTCGAATCCTTGTCTGCCAAACATGAACATGAAGTTATGGAATATAAGCAGAAATACGAAAATCTTCAGAAAGATTTGGAGCGGGAACATGATGGTGTTATCAGATATATTCAGGAGAACTTTGAGTCGAAGGAATTGATCAAAGTGCAGGAACTCGAAAAAGTGACGACGCCAAAAACCGATGAAATCATCTGCGATGGCCTCGAAAATCAGCTGATTGAGAAGGAAATGCAGCTCAAAGTCCATGAAGATGAGGTGGAGAGCTTGAAACACCAACTAAGGTCGACTGAATTTGTTGCTATTCTTCGAACGAAACAATTCGAAAGCAGAGCCAGAGTTCAAGATGGCCGAATCAGCGACCTTGAACAACAGCTATCCAGCCTTCTTACGGCATTCAACCTCGAGCGTGGAGAGAGAAACGAGGAGCGCAAAATGCAAACAGATTTGAAACAAAAGTTGTTGGTCGCCGATACTGAAGTAGCCCATTTTCACCACCATGTGATATTGAAGAAAAAGAAGTATAAAAACGTGCGCGGTTCAGAATGTAAGCGACAGCTGAGCCGAGAAGGGAATTTGAGGCGACTCAATATGTGATGTTGAGACAAATTCATACAATTTGCCAACTTAGTTTCCGACTCACCATGCAGTGGTTTTCATGTACTGCGTGTTTATACGACGGTCCATTATCTTCCTGTTGATCGCTGTCCTAGTTTTATTCTGTATTAAGCCTTTTTGACAACCCAGCTATCTGCTGCACAACAATGTTCTTTTCATTGCGAAAATGAGCCACTTCATGCTACAGTACGAGTAAGTGCTATATGCATGAACAGGCCTCTTCCAACTAGTACACTGTCCTATTTGTACTATTTTGGAAAAAATAGTACACTTTTTGGACCTTATAATAGTACAATTAGTACACCTGTACCAGGTTGTGTAGAAAGCTACTTGTGTAGAAGTCTACGTTTGCACCAAAAACTGGTCCATGAATGGTAAAGCATTGCCTATTTCACAACCAATCTTTGTGAGCCCCTTTGTAAAAATGAAAGTATAGCTTAGAACAGATAACCAGCTATCCAGAAATGTGAGAATGTTTCGCATAAGTTTGCAAACCTGCTGCAAAAGTCAATTAGTTCATCTCACGCAAATAGCTCCCAGTACCTGGTACAGTAGCACCTATGGCGAAACAAAGCCGGTTCAAGCAGCTGAGTTGATCAAAACTGAACTGGATACTTTGTTGTGAGGATGAGTTCATCATCTTCCTTTCAGGGTAGCTACAGTTTTGTGTGAGATTGAGATACAATTCCACCCAATTCCTGCAGAATACAGGAGAACGCAGCGTACCCTTGTACCAAGCACGTAGAATTGTACACATCTTTAAAATAGTACACTTTGGAAGGCTCAAATTAGTACAGTGTACTATTTTAAAGGCGATTGTACTAGTTGGAAGAGGCCTGTGCATGAATAAATGCGAACACATCAAAACGCGGGCCTGATACGGCATACTCGGCATGAATATCGCAGAAGAAGTGCCTGTACTCTGCCCGTACTCCGAGTATAGCGTATATGCATACCGTGTGCGCACTGCAGTAAGCCTTCAGTCACGAGTCACCACTGGGCCAAAAACCGAGATCGGAGAACTGTGCCATACGAGTACCCCAGTACATGCTTGCATAGAGGCCTCTATATGCGTTTATGTTACTACAGACTGTATGTATCTGTCCGAGGCTAAAGGTTTGAGGAATATCGAATCTCAAAGAATCCTCGCCTCAAGTAAACCCACCAGTAACAAGAAACAAGAGTAAAGTGAACAGATGGCAATCGCGTTAGACCTTGATGATTGTTGCCACCAATAGCAAACAGTCCAGAAGGCAGTACGATGAATCAACTTTCTAGCTTTGACGAAAATAGCAGCTCGGTAATATTTGTCGATGATGATGCGACGGAGGAGGAGGAGAAGCAACAGAAAGTGACTCAACTGAACCAACCCAAGTCTGGATTGTCCGAATTGTCGAAGCAGCTTCGTTTGCTGCAACATGCGAATCATTCGCAGGCTGCTCAGATCGACAAACTGGAACGCAAGTTACAGATATTGTCTGATTTGAAAGGAGTCTCTGTGAAGGACCTAAAATCAGCTCTAGCAGCTGCCTGTCAAGGAGAAGCATTCAACGAATTGCGAATGGAGGTTGAAACATTAAAAGCTCAGCTGGATATTGCTAGATCGAATGCGCCTAGATCAGCTCCTGACTCAAGTGCGGTGGCGAATTTAGAGTTAAGGGTGGGGGAGTTGGAAGAAGTCGAAGAGTCGTTGCGCTCAAAACTGTCGAGTCTCTATGATTCGTTGAGAGTACAAACAACGAAAGCAACTCAATGGGAATCGTTGTGCGCAAAGCGTGAACATCAACTACTGGAATACAAGCAGAAATACGAAAGTCTGGAGGAAGATTTGAAGCGGGAGCATGACGCTGTCGTAAGAAGCCTCAGGGAGGAATTGGAGTCAAAGACGAATCGCGTCCTTGAGGCGGATTCATACCTCTGCCGCGAAAAAGAACGTGTCTCCGCTCTGATTATTCAGGTGGCCGAGTATGACGCTCGTGAAATACAACTCACTCGTGAAAAGGTGGCATTACAAGACTTGAACACCTCCTTAGCTCAGGATAATAACGAAAGCACGGCTGAACTCAAGGCCGAAATCACTGCTGTCGAAGCAAAATTGCAAGGAATGAAAGACAGGGCCCTCGACGCCGAATCAAAGCTGCTCGTTGCAGAAGGAAAAATTCAAGCTTTAGAAGAGCAAACTGCGGGAATGATTACGCTGGAAATGCTTGTCGCCAACCAACAAGACGAGCTGCGCCAATTGATGCATAAGACCGGAAATCTTGAGTCGGAGCGGAATATTGAATTGGAAAAGCTTCAAGGACGAACCAGTGCGATCCAGGCCAAGTTACAAGCTGAGATAGCCAAGTCAACGGAGTTGCAGCGCGAAATTGCACGGATGAAGGAATTGGAACAAAGCCTTGGCGAACGGGACAAGGAGCTTGAGAAGCAACGAAAATTGGCTACGAAATACAAGGCGAAGACTGAAAAAGCGGCTAGTGCTCAGTCGATCGCGTCCAAGGAACATAAGGAGATGTATGAGAGGTGCGTGTTAGAGTTGCAACATCATCGGGCGAAGGAAGAAGAGTGTTCTGTAGCACTTGAAAAGGAAAAGCTTACGGTGCAAGACCTCAACAAAATGTGTGAGGCACTCAAGGGCGATATCGATAACTTTAAGAAACAAGAACTGATCCTTCAAAAGGAAAATACGAACGCAAAGACTACAATCGACAGGCTCCAAAATGAACTGACGGAGAACAAGATGCAAGTCAACATTCAGGAAAAGGAAATCGAGAGTCTGCAGGCACAAATCCAATCTACTGAAGAAGAAGCGGAACTCCGCCACAAGCAATTCAAAACCAGATTTAAGGTTCAAGATGAGCGAATCGAGGATCTCGTCCAACAACTGGCAAGCCTTGTCACGGCGTTCAACCTCGAGCGTGGTGAACGCACCGAGGAGCACAAAACGCAAACTGTGTTAAAAGAAAGTCTGGTGGGAGCTGACTCCGAAGTTGCGCACCAACTCCATGACATCGAAGAAGAAAAGCAGAACCCCCCACGATCACCAGATCCTTCCGCTGCTGTCGCAAGTGCCGCATTTGTTTCGCCACAAAGGGCAGCGTCACTCCTTACTCCGCCAAGGAGGGTGTCATACCAGCCGGAACCCTTTGACAATCACTCTGAAGTCGGTGTAGCCCAAGGCTACTTGTTGAAGAAGGAGTTTGCAGGGTGGAAAAAGAAATACTATTATTTACATGGAAATCTCACGGCCGGAGTTTTCAAACTGAGCTTTGGCGATGCCCCTGGTCGAGCAACAAAAGGCTTTATCGATGGCATACGCACTACCATCTCTCGAGTACAGTCATCCTATGATTTTCCGAAGCAGCCATATTGCTTTGTTCTGAGACTCAACCCTCACGACCACAAATCCCCGACCATCTATTTCGCAGCAACATCTCAGGAGGATCATGACTTGTGGATGACGGCTCTCAATATGGTTACTCAGGGGTTGGCGTCAGAGAGTACTGTGTCCCCGACTCAGCAACACTACTACCCCGTCGGATCCAGGGTTGTAATTGTAGACCTAGTTCATCACCCGGAATACAACGGACTCAGTGGCACCGTCACGACGCCTCTCAAGGACCAGCGACAATGCGTGTCAATTGACTCCTTGCAGCGAAAGGTCAAGCTTTCCCCTGCCAACCTAGAGCTTTTCGCCCTCCCAGATTCGGTTCAACCTCACCGGCCCACTGAATTTTTATAGCTGCAAGGCAGTAAGCCGCACATCCTAAGTAAAGTACAGTACCTCAATGGTATGAAGTTTGATTTGGATGGGGGATACTACAGAGACCACCATGGACAACATTTATGCTGTCTATGGTGGTCAGACTTCAGTGACCAACATCATCAATGAAGTGAAGAGGGATAAGAAGGATTCAACTCTCAATCCCATCTTCAGAGTATAGCTTGCCATATGTTTTTCTGTGATACCACTAGTACAAAACAAAATCATCTACTAGCACACTTACTGTAATGTCGTACTTCAAGTTATCTGTTCTTTACACGGCGTGAGCACGGCATTTTTCCTACTAGGTGAATATACCAAGGCCAGCGCGGTTGCCTTAGAGCATTCTCTACGGTGCCGTACCTAAATTTGATTTTCGTAAGCAATTTTTCTTTGCTGTAAATAAATTTTATTTAGGTGTTTGAAAATTGGTATGTTTTGATGCTGTAGTAGAAAAGACAGTCCCCGTAAGCAAATTTTGTAAGCAACAAATTTCTGCTTACAATACATTTTCTTATGGTAAGCAAATTCCGTGAGCAATTTCATTCCGTACTAAGCAATTTTTTTCGCTGAAACCATTTTTTTACCGACGTCAGCCGTGTCACCGCCACGCCGGCAGCACATCCAATTTTGCGCCAGCCAGACATCGATCGGAACTTGTTTCCCTCCCGGCGGGCGCACACACTTGCTTTATTCACGACTTCGCCCGTGTTGCAGGACCTTCCTTGGAAATGCAACGCAAGAAGTAGTATACTTGCGTGTGTTTTTATAGAGGCAAGAAAATTAATACTGTAGTACGGTATAGTATCTGGAACGTGGATTTGTGTAGCTTGTATCAGGCTTGGGATTATTCATACATCATGCAACCCAGATGCACGTTGCGTAGGGCTGCATTGGAGCCAGAGCAACATGACCACTGGGGAAGCAGAAGAAGCAATGGAAGTTGCAGCTACTGGTGCTGATGTGGAGGTGCGGACGCTCTCGAATGTGCTTTGCTCCAGCCCTCCTCACGATGACAGATTGTCCTGCAACCCTGATGCCAAATCCACAAGGTCTTTACAACTTGTGGAATGGGTATCTACATGGGGTTGGGGGAGAAAGCATGCAAGGATTTTCTCCAAAACAAACCAAGGGCAGGAAGGTTGTTAAGTATTAGTACTCAAGGAGGAAGAAGTTGATCTGCCTGGGATGTGATTCACATTCACAACCTGGTGAGCTTGGGGCACAGGTTGCAACTTGTCATAGACATGATGATCTAAATTGTCTAGTATGGCTCTCAAACCTCATACAAGTGTGACAGAGATTATAAATTGACTCCAGAGGGACAAAAACAATGGGACACTCAATCACAACAAACTTTAAATTTAGGTAATAAGATCAAGAAATCCCACAGGTTTTCTGACTGCGGGATTTTGGCAAGGTAGTGATCAAGATATCCCACGGAGTTTCCTGACCGCAGGATTTTGGGACGGAAGTGATCGAGAAATGCCGGGGAGTTTTCTGACCGCGGGATTTGCATGTGAGGATGGGTATGGCAACAAATTAGAAAAATTTCTACTGTCGTAGTCTCACTATGGTAGTGTGCAGTAGTCTAGCAGAATGTCCATGTTGTTTTGTCTTCATGTACCCCTTCATATGGTGTTGCATGCATTGTGAACGCTCAAATGAACGTAGTAGACCCTACTCCGTACAGTACAACGGATTGGACTCGAGTACCGCGAAGGTGAATTCTTGGAATCCGTGGAGAGTTCGCATGCTTCATGTCATACATACCGGTTTCTATTGCCTGTTCGTCATGATAAGACGAACTGCTTGCCTATATGTCGTACCAGTATTCGTAAATGTCATCCGTTACTCAAACACATAGAAGGGGCAAGGTATGTGCATTCCCCGAAACAACGACGCCTAGGTTCATACTGGAACACTGTGGAACCTGTTCGTGAAATATTCGTCTCCGTCGTGGGCATGATCAGTTTTGCATAGCACGTGAGCTCCAGTGGAGCACTGGTATCAAGTTCCAAGTAGAATCCTGTTTCCTCCTGTTGCAGGTTCGAAGTAAAAGAAATATTTCCTTGTATAAAACACATACTGTGAAGACAGGTGAATCCGAACACTCAATTTGGTAATCGTGGTAGTACGTATCATGGGGTGTTCGCATCACGTCGGCGAAAAACCAGCTGTTTGACCCATCTGAAACCTTCATTTCAGAAAACGCGCACAAAACTTCACACACATACATACAATGCAGGTTCAACACCTTTCTTCTCGCCTTCCAGGTCTAGCGGATCCCATGAGCAGTCCACGATCAACCGTTGGGCTTGGCATTTCGTCAGGATCGAATGTTGCGTTTGTGAACTCTGATTATCAGTGCTCTGGGGAGGCTTTTAACAACTTCAACACAGTTATTCCTCAACAACAGTTTACGTCTCTAAGTGGATCTATACGTGAAAGGAAGCGCCTCTTGAGAGGAGAGGAGGCCGAGTCACCATATGAGCCACCACATCAAAAATTGTGTGGACCCGTCATTCATCGCATACCATGCAAGGCTCGGGGGGTGTCTAAAAATCATACTGCAGAAAACGCCTTCTTTGACGTTCCAGGGGAAGCACCCCATGGTCTACTTCTACTATGCTCAAATGAAGAATGCACAAGTTCGCTCCGGAGGTTTCGATACTGCCGAGGTAAGCGGAAGGGAGTCAGAATGCTCAAATAGATCTTTGCGGCAAAATCTAACATTCTCATCCTCTGATGACTCCTTCTGCCAACTCCAACACAGTGTGTGCCATTCCAGTTTCTAAACGCAATTTCGTTAACAGGCATGGACATGGGTTTGTTCATTCAGCCAAGGAAGTTAAAACCAGAGTTGACCAGATGAATGTGACTTTCATGGACGGCCCAACGATGACATGTTCTCCATGCCACGGTCTGGAGACATATGCATCATCAAATGATGCTGCAGGTGCTCCTGATGGCATAATCCACGATGAACGTGCCGAGACCAATCTTTTCTTCGAAGGTCTCAAGCGTGGCGAAGATATTTCTGAGAGCCAGCAGAAGCACGTCAATGGAAATTGCCGCAGATGTCCTTGCCGGGCGCGTTGCATGCCGAAGGAGCACAACGCAACGACCGCATACTTCGAAATTCCACCTGATGCCCCCCATGGACTGTCACTGAGCTGCTCGATGAAAAAATGCAGTAGCCAAAGTGGCGGTCCCAGGTTTCGGTATTGTAAAGGTAAGTGGTGTACATCATTTTTTTGGTAAACACCCCGCTTCGTGTCTCACACATTTGTTGGTTTACATAGTGTGCGACTGCCCTGTAGCGAAACGAAACTTCTCCAAGCGCCATGGTCATGGTATGCTCCATACTATGAAGCGACATGAAGAGCACGCTCCTGCACTCGTTGGTCAGGATGTTGGGGATGTGCCAAAACACGTCTACAACCTCGAAGACAATTCTACAGTTGGTCTCATATCAGTGAGTGGTGACCATTATCAGGCTGACTTCACCGCCGTCGACTCCTTCTTCAGCGAGCTTGGACATACGAAAAGAAGTTGGTTATCGCGGGATCGAGAATTCCAAGAGGTCTATTTGAAGGCACGGCCGGCAGAGACGGTCTCTGTGACACACAAGCGTTGCAAGGAGATGCTGCCAAATGTTATCGGAGGCACACGTAACGAGTATTTCACAGTTGCCCCATTGTCAGGACTTGATACGAAAATGACGGTGGCCATGATGGAATCAGCGACGCTCGGGATTGATTTCTCAACAATCTTCGACACTATTGTGGAATGTTAATTGTTGGGACTTTGGAAGCAAAGGCCCGGTCCCTGTCTCGTAAATCGAAGATGTTGTCAATTTTGTTGCGTAATGAAATAGTTTATATCATACATTTTGATCCTCAACAGTTCATCTTGAATTGCCCGGAGAGTGATATTGATGTCCTTTTCGTCCTACTCCGTTCGATCAGGAGTGTGAAGTTGGCTGATGACACCACAACGTGGCACGCAACATTGCCATCATCGCCAGCAAGAACGATACCATCTTCTATTGAGACCACAAACGGATTCGAATTCTGCACTCGAGTCACGACCATTACATTACGTCCCAAGATCGATTTTGCCCCAAGCCCCAAATTCTGCCCTGTTAAAAACGTGTTACTCAAAGCCAGTCTACATGTGCATAGAAACAACGAACAATTGTACTTGTACCTACCGCTACTACTACCGTATTTCTCGGAGTTTTGTACCCCACGGATTCCTGTACCCTTTGCCGAAAATCGATGTACATTTTTGACCCACTCGACTCCAAAAAGCGAGCCCTTTTCAGATCCTTTTGCAGAGTAAATTCTGGCATTTCGCTGAAACGTCAGGTCATTTGAATTCTTCGCGCCGAAACCTATCTTTACATGTATAACTTCAATGATCAATTAATAAGTTTAAATCTTCGTTTTCAAGTTTTCACTGGTTTGCGCATTGGTTTTTTTTCCTCTGTGACCTGTACCCTTCGGACATTTTTGATGGACATTTGGGGGGTACAAAATACCGAGAAATACGGGGAGTACTCCCCGAGAATAGCAATCCGTGGTACTGACAAGAGAAATTTCGAAGGAATCTGAGTTGTGAAATTTATCTTGTTTTTTCTAAAAAGAGGACATCAATTTTACACTGTAAATTACATGAACAAATTTACAAAAATCTTCGTAAGGTTACGGGTTCCGTACTGTAAACAATAAAAAGAGGATCTCTCTACTGTTCAAAGCATCAGTTGCTCACATCATACGTCATATTACTTGACATCTCACAACCAAATATTGAAGCCCACGTCTATGTAGCTACTTCAATGTTCGAACGACAGATCGGCGTTTTGTCACAGATGACCCTGCAGATGACACATGACACTCCGGAAACCAGTCTCCCAAGAATTCTCCCGTGGATTTCTGTGAGTTCGATGTCTTTTTGTCTGACTCGAGCAGGCCTCGCTCATGAACTTTGTTTCAACGGACGGATTAACGGATTGGTGATCCGGAAAAAGGAAATCGATGAGACTACCGGCTACCGGTAGACTAGAGAGTAGAGAGCATGCATTAGATTATAGACTAGGTACCTGGGACATCCGGAATTCCTTCTTATTCTGTTAGTGGGTTACACAGATATACGTAGATGGGAAACTGAAATTTCAACAATATGCAAAACTGTATATGTTCATTTTGATGTCGGAAGAGTATTGGCTAGCGTGCGAGCCAGCGTGGCATCGTTGCGAACTTATTTACGAGAAGAAATCTAATCGTGAACTTATTTACGAGAAGAAATCTTCTTGTGAACTTATTTACGAGAAGAATTCTTCTCATGAACTTATTCATAAGAAGAAATCTTCTTATGAACTTATTTAAGAGAAGATTTCATCCTATCAATACACTTTCTCGTAGAAGTCTAACTTAAAAAAGAGAAGGTATCTAATCGCGAACTTATTTACGAGAAGAAATCTTCTCATCAACTTATTTAAGAGAAGAAATCTTCTCATCAACTTATTCATGAGTAGGTTTCTAATCGTGGACTTATTTACGAGAAGAAATAGCCTCCGAGCCTGCCAAGCCCCCATTTGCATTCATGACGCCAGCCAGTATCCATTGACGTTATTTATTAAGCGGTCGTGTGTCACGTGACTCGATTTGACAGCCCAAAAAAACTCTCGGTAAAGTGAGGTTCAAGAAGGAATTCCGGATGTCCCTGGTACTTGTTCTTGTACAAGCCTCCTCGTGCTCGTACCGTACGAGTACCGTCTAGCGTCTAGCCCCCGGAACGCAAAGTTTTCTGGACGCTTTCCAGTTTTTATTATACTGTACTTTGAAACTATGAAGCAATTTGTTGTGTAAGGCGCAACAAGTAGAGAAAACTTTGTCAGAACCGTGGTGGGTGCCATGAGAGCGTATTCCGATTCAGAATACGCAAGCGTCCCTTAAGAAAGCCGGAAGTGCATTCTACATCTTTTCTGAGCACTTCGAGCCAACCCCAGAAACGAATCTCATTCCAACAGGTGGTTGTCTTGATGGGGGGAACCGTTGTTGGACGGGAAATATATCTGTTGTCAACTTACAACCACCCACCGCAATACCGCTGCCTAGCAATGTCACCTTAGTCAGCCGTTGTATTCATAGAGATCAAATTCAAGGTCATCTAGCATCTTACCTTTATGCAATCGTTGTATGAAGGAAGGATCTAAGATGGCTAAGATCCTATTTTTCCATCGTGCAGGGTGCCCAGTAGACAGCATTGCCAATATTCGGCATCGGTGGTTTGTCGTGCTGTACGTTGACTTGAAACCTAGTAGCTGTGGCGGATTGCCTATTGTCTATGCTTCTCGTTTGGAATGCATTCAAGAAGAATGACACGGCTGGGTGGCGTCAGTACTTGACCCACCTGTACCTGGTAATCATGCATCAGAGTACTCGTCCATCTGCTGCTGAGCTTCATTTGCACAAGATAGAGTCAGAACATATCTCTAGTAGGTGTACACAGTAGTGCTGCCAAACTCAAGAAATTTGTGGAGGAACCTTTGCATGCTTGCTTGGCTTGTGCAGGTCCACTCAGACAGCAGCAGATCATTCAGAGTCGCCACAAGGAGAGGAAGGAACGGAATCAGCGTCGCTGGAACTCCGTAGCAGTTGGCAGCCAGAACCCTGCTTCCAAACAAGTTCGGAAATCTTCTGTGTCGTTGAGTGCTGTAACAAGCTCAACATAGTAGGTATGGGGCACTCGGAGTCATCTGCGGGACTTGCAAAATTTGAGATGATAGTTAGTATACCAGTGCAACATGTACTATGGGGGAGGAGTGAGTTGACAAGAGGTACTACCATTGACTGACTTGGTCCATATCATTGCTCCAGAGAATTACCTCATCATCTCATTGGCTTGTGGCTTTTGCGCCTATTAGTGATGCGCCCTTTTCTGGGCGGGAGATGAACAAGCAACTGGTCATGATTGCCTTGACCATACGGTCAACAAAATCAACAGCATTGTTGGTGGCATCATTATCGTCACTGCTGGTCTGATGTGGTGCCATTGTTGCTCTCCTCCACACAACCCTGCTCTGAATGCAACAACAATATGTCATCAAAACCATAAGTGGAGATAGGAGAATTCATGATGTCTTCAGAAGCAGCAATTCAAAGTGATAATGAGATACCTCCACTTTTAGTGCAGTCTTTCTTCACAAAGGACTTCACATTAATTGTTTATAGGTATAGATTTGATGTAATGCATTTGAGTTCAAGTTTCGATGTGACAGGGATGGCCTCGGCCGGCGGCAGATAACTGTTGAAAGATTGTCAGCAGGAAAATGATGAAATTCCCTTCTTAAATGGTTTCCACGTGGAGCTAAATTGTATACTCCGGTCATAAGTACGAATTGCGTGTAGCATGATGACGTCAAAAGACTGACAGTTCATCGAATTGTTGCCCCTCGCCCCTGGGCGCACCCTGCACCCCTCTGACAACTCGAAAATTCCGAAAACGTGCTCACGACATCGTCAGTCGACAGCCATCACTCATTTATTCTTCGGCTTCTTCAACTGCCATTCCACTCCGGATCCACTCATCCGAGTGAACAGCATCTGTCCGTCCTTCATTTACAATCCTGATCCTGATCCCCTTGTGAACCATGACGAAGCTTTCGATTATTCTCGTATCGCTGCTCTTCTCCGCAACTGTCGGTTTCCAAGTGCTTTCCCCACAACAACAACAACGTCATCGTGTTGTCATTCCTGAGACAAGAAATCTTGTCCTTTGCGCCGTCAAGACTGAAGACAATGAGATGACCAGATCCGTACCATTCTTTGCGACATTGGAGGGCGAGAACAAGAGCAGTAGCACCAATACCTCACCACCTGCCGCCAAAACTGCAAAATCACTACAAGAGAAAATGGCCAATTGGGAAGCTTCGGAAGAAGAAATCAAGGCAGCCACCCTTGGAGGTATGAGTCCCGGCGGCTTGGGCGGTCGAAAGGGGAATGATGGCTTTGATGTTGGTTTGTACATTGCCTTTCCGTTCATGATTTTGGGCTCGTTGCTGTTTGCCTTCTTTCCTTTCATCATGGACAAGATTGATGTGTCAAGTGTAGGACCGCCTCCAATGATGTAGACGAAGCTGAGCCGAGAACATTACTTGGTTCCCCTGTCAATTCAGAAAGCCTTGCACTGCTTGTAAGAAAGGATTCAAAAAGGTCTAATAAACTAAAAATATTTGTGTTCGAAATCCTTCTTAAGTTTAGACGACTGGGGAACAGGTCTGTAGAGGCTTATTTCAAACGAAAGCAAAGAGACCCAAAATGAAAGCCTCGTATGCCATAATCATGAGATGCCAACGTAAATCCAGGCTGGCCGATTTGGCGGGGCCATGAAACAATCGGAAGACGAAGACAATAAGGCCACCTCCGAGACTTGTAGATTTCCAGAACATGCGTGTCTTGACCAAACCAGAGCCATCCGAACCATACTGAATCAAAAAGGAAGAGGTAAACTTGTAGATTGCAAGGCAGAGAATCATGAGGGCGCAAAGTTGCGAGATGATCTTATCGCCAATGTAAAACGGGGCATCGATTCCGTGCTCCGCAGCTTCAACGCTCCCTTCAGGAGGGGAATGCAGAAACGCTCCAGTCCATTCGAGATAAATGTCATCGCGAGGGATGAAGGGAATGACTTGACCGGAAAACAACAAATCACGACCCGCAATCAAGGTCATGACACCACACCCGACGAACATGACCGTGCGAGCCACAATACGACTCACAACACTCCTTTCGTTCTTGCCACTAGGCAAAAGGACAGCAGGTCCTCGCGTCGTGGTTTTTTGCAGAGAGAGGTAAGTCATCATAACGAGCGACTCGATACCCAATAGTGTCATAATGAGCATGGGCATTGCTGAAGCTCCAGCGACCTGGAAGTCCTCAAGGTAGTAAGCATATAGCGAGACGATAGCGGTATTCACAACAACGGACGACGCTAGAAGAGGGCGGAAATGGCCTCGCTTCCATTGTGCCCCATTTGGGTGAAACAAAAGAGGCATGAGCTTGTGGAGATGAACAGCGATAGTTCCTGCCCCCAGCAACTTGCGTACGAAGAAACCACCCATGTTGTTTTCATCCGTCGTAATTGCCTGAACTGCACTCACTCCACCCTGTGTGGACTTCCAACCCTTAGAGTCGTCGAACCACTGTGTCGACTTGGTAAACTCCTGCAAGTGCAAGTGGACGCGCAAACAGATTTTGCATGTTAGAAGAACTGGCAAAATGCAGATTGAAATGGGTTGGCTGCATGAAATCGCAGCAGCATTCATTATTCATCACGAACTTACAAGATAAGCATCGTCGATTGCTCCGAGGAATGGCTTTCCAGTCGCAAGGAGATCTCTCAGACCCAAAACCCAGACAACGCCAGAGCAAATGAGAATTGTAAACACCAAAGCGAGAGGTGGAAGATGATCCTCAAGCACCACCTCCTTCGTCACAACCGGTGATTTTGCCATTGCGCCATTCGTCAATGCAGATGCGACGGCAGCACTCTTGCTGCTCTTCTTCTCTCTGCGCTGTTTCGCTGCCATGATGGTATTGTTGAAATGCTGAATGTAGTTTAGACGTAAATTGTAAATAGGTATTAATTTTAATTGTTTCGTCCGTCTGTCAAAAGGCAATTGATTGTCTGCGGTCAATCGAGAAGAAGGAGATAGAACATGTAAAAATATAGATATAATGGCGATGGGAGGCCAATTCAAAACCAATGATGATGAGTTTTAAGTTTAAACGTATTTAGATGCCCGTACTTGTCGTACCAGCAGCAGAGATAGGATCCGTTTGGCCGTTATTTTCGAGTTCCCTCAGTCCTTTTGTGGGATCGATGATGTCTGTTCTCGGTGAGATCACACCCGTAATGACGGATAAACTGACAAGGTTGATGATGTCTGTTCTCAGCAGTCAATTCAATCGCACACTCACAATGCCGGAGAAACTGACAGTGGAAAGTGCTGACGTACCCCCAATTGTGCACTGCCGCACTTGAACTTTGAATCCCCGCGCCGGCAACCCCTGCTGCGACATGGACCATTCGAGGACAAGGGTGGAAGCGACGTGGGTAATTCGAGTGGAGGCGAATACGTCAAGACCTCGAATTCGACGTCAGCATTGCCTCTATGCATACGTGGATCGAATGGAACAAACCAAACCAAGCCAAAAACAAAAACACCAGGTTGTCGCCAGTAAGACTTCAATCACGGAGCCACGCCATTGAATTCATCAACCACACGAGAACATCAACATCATTTGATCAAGTTGCCATCTTGCTGGAAGAAGAAGTAGAACGCACAAGAAAGAGAGAACGCGCAAAGCAACCGATAACAACGAGAACGCATCAAAGGCATTCGTATTTTTTTCAACCCTAATCCAGGTCAGTGCCGCGTGTGTTATGGGGATATGATGAAAATTGCCCCAATTGCCTAGGTCGGGATCGTCTTGTGTGCTTCGGCGTAAATAAATTACTAAAAACGAAAACAAATCGTTCTGATGGAGTCGGTGTCAGTTTTGTTTTTTGGGATGACCTACGTTCAATACCATTCATCTCTAACAACACTGCATTTCACCTGTTTCAGACCAAGACGACAGCACAAATGGAGAAAGATTCAACTCAGATCACCCCGCGCAGACGAGGAGGGGATGCCGTTCCTCCTTTTTCCAGGAAGGACAGTACAGGAAGTGGAGGCAGTGGAAACAACTCTGATAATTCTGCGGTTTGCAGCATTGGATACAACTCCTTCGGGTTCAACTTTGATGCGGAAGAAGGCATGATCACCGCAACTGAAGAACAGCAGGATTCTCAAGCTGCAGACAATGCAGTTGCGAATCTTGCATCAATAGCCTCGGAAGCACAAGGTAAGCCCGTGCAGCGAATTAGGGTCTTGCTCGGGTTCGATTACATCTCTGATTTTCTCACCATGTTTCATCACAGCGATTTCGTCTACTACTCACAGTTCTACAAGTGGTGCCAGTGGATCAACGGCGAATACAGCTGCAGTTGTCTCTCTTTCCTCCATGGAAGAGAGCCGGCATCGACCTTCCACAGAGGAGAGCCGACATCGACCGTCGAAGAAACAGAAGGTGGTCGAACTCGACGATGAGAAGCGTGAAGAAAGAAATGCTCGTGAAAAGGAGCGCTCCTTTCGCATTTCTAAGCAAATTAACGAGCTGCGAAACTTGCTCTCTGCTGGGGGCGTTATTGTTCCGAAGGGAACGAAGTCATCTGTGCTAACAGAAGCAGCCAACTACATCCGAATGTTGCAACAACATCAATATAGATCGGAGATCGATCGACACCAGTTGGTGCAGCAAATGCAAATGATTGGCAATGGGTCGCTTGGACCTCAAGCTGCGCAAGCAATTCGACACGTTGCCGCTCAAAATGGTGTCTGGTCACTTGGGAACTTTGGGGGCGTTCCACCCAAGTCGGCTCTAACTGGGTTCCAAACGGGGGGTGTGGTCGCAGACTCAGTGACGAGCGGACGCTCAGCGGAGAATCTAGAAATTGCGCCTGTTCAGACCCGCCTTAAAGAGCATGAGTACAGATGCATCTTTAACTCATGTTCTGTTGGAATTGTAAGTTGTGCGAACGTGAATTTGATTCGTCAGCTCGTGCAAATGCTGCAAGGCACTTTCGCTCACTTATGTCGTCGTCAACAGGCAATAGCATCGATGGGTGGTGCGTTCATTGATTGCAATCATCTTTTCTGCCAGCTTTCCAACTATACCAAACAAGAAGTATGTTCGATGACGGTTTTCAATCTCACGAGCCGAGTAGACCTGCAGCACGCGTTTGACCTTATCAGCAAGATGATCTCTCCTCCTTTAGAAGGTCAAGCCAGCCCTCGACCATGTGTTCTTCGTGGTTCGCTGAAGAATAGACAAGATCTTGGTCTGAGTGTAGCATTAGTCAAGGGAGATGATGGGATTTCGAAGTGCTTCTGTGTCACTCTCATCAAGAATCCTGCATCTCCATTTGATACCTCAACACCCGTTCCAGCCACCGCAGACATGATTCTCGGAACGACGCCTCCCGCCAAGGAGCTCAGGAGTTTGAATTCATCACCGGCATATACCACTGGTTGAGCGGAAGATTGCTACTCCCACCAACGCTCCCCATGCAACATCTGAGGCGGGCGTCTTTCGCAGGCGCTTCGAGGGCCAATTACGCTACGCAGTAACTGTTACCGTTCGCTTGCACAACATGATCATCATTTCGATATTATACTCGATTGATTCTAAGATTGACCGTGTCAGGTACACGTCGTCGCATCAATGTTTCTTTCACTGGAAGTCCGTGCCCTCTTGGCATCACCAACAAATCCGGGGTTCTTCCAAGTGCTTCAAGCCAAATCGTTTCCTTTCCACTTCCGTTGAATAAGTCAAAGATACCACCATATTCCGAAATGCTAGTTGCGTGAAAACGTAAGGGTTTCGGGCGATTAAATTTACTTATAGCTTTCTGTTCTCATGTGACATCCGTCCTCTCGACTATTCAGACGCTGACACCTCCTAGATCCGACTAGTCCACGATTTGGGGATAGCACTCAAGGTCCGAGTCTATCATGAGGCGCAAAAAGGGTATTCAGTATAACCTTCCGAAACCAGAGCACTCCCGCGATTACAGTTTGAATGCTATCTGGCGCTTGTGGAGTCAAGCTGTGGCCCTACCGGTAGATCCTCGTCACCATGGCTCTCAACGGCTGTGACAATTGAACTATAGTCCGCTCCCATGTACGCCGTAATCGTCTTGAGTCGCCCATTGAGGAAGTGCTCCTCCAATTTCAGATTGCCTCGATAACCAGCTGCAAGTGCACACCTGCCCAGTGATGCCTTGGAGGTGTTGCGTGGCATGTCATAAATGACCAGGTGAGTTTTCGTAGCCGCCGCTGCAACCTTGAGCAAATCGACGCCATTCCAGTAATCACTTTCATCAGCCTTTTGATTGAAATTGTGTTTGGCGTACTTCGACGAGGTCTTGCTATTATTGGAACTGCCGAAAGTGTCGAAGAAATCATCACCGACTGTATTTCTAGTCGCCGACGACTCTTTATCTGGAACACACGCAGCCGCATTAACAGCATCATGTGGATTATGATGGGGCCCGAGCTTGATCTTCATGTGCTTCTCCAGACAATATCCATTCTTTCCGACTGAGTTGTAATCCACCCCGCCCCACGGTGGGTCCATGAATACAGCGTCTATTCGATGTGGAAGCATGCCTAATCCCCCAATAAAGAAGCCCGCACAAACTTCAGTCTCAACGTTGGGTAAATTTGTGGCATTCTTCAAGTCTTCCAAGCAGAGCACACCGTCATGATAACAGTGTTGGAGCAAAAACAGTGAGGAACACTCCACAAAAATAAGTTTTTCTTGTGGAATTTCATACAAGCATGCATTATAGGCGGCCTTTCTCAATTTGGACCGATCAATGTCGGCACACACAATGAGTGAAATTTGTTTCTGTTTGCCAAACGCAATGGCATTTCCTCCGCACCCACAAAATGCATCCATGAGGATGAATCCTTCATTCGGTGGCGCCAAACTGGCAACGCGCTGTGCGACATGATTGGCAATCACTTCGGGCGTGACACTGTACCAGCCCTCGGGATCGAGCTGAATTCCCATATCAAATTTCCAAAAGAGACGCCGACGCTGAGCCCAATACTTGTCATGGACCAGTGCGGGTATGGGATTGCGACTGACATTGTCAATCACGTCAAAGTCCGGCATGAACTGCTGTGAAGGTGTGCGAACGACGGCATGGCGAGGGGCGCGTACGACTGCGACTTGAGGAGGGTTGGTGGGCGAAGTGGTTGATGTCGGTGTTTCAAAGTGATACGGTGCCACTGGAAGATTTGGATGAGGCAAGTGCATTTGTCCTGACGGTCCTTCATCGTCAGATCCGTCGTAGTGGTGATTCTTGGATAAACAATCATAGAGATTAACTCGATTGCAAATGACCGTCATAGGGGCAGGGACCTTGTCCTTCTTTGGTGATTTCGATCGCGCGTTGGCGCGTTTGGGCGACATGCTGCATGGTTGCGGTGCAGGTTTCCTGGAGTGGTCAGCATCGTGGTTGGCAAAGCCTTGATTCCATGCATGGTTTCGGTTCATCATCGGGCTGACAGTGTTATTGTTGCGATGAGGTGATCGATTCTTACGGTAATTGTCCGAAGGTGCGCCACGGTTGGCGGCTCCTGGGTTACGAGGCTGTCGAGTGTCGGGGGCGTCGTTTGTGCTGTTGTGTTTATGATTGGAAGGCATACTGGATTGGGTGGTGTGGGAATTAACAGGATCTTACAAAAGAGATGGGACGATGAATTCAGCAGTTGGAGCGAATGAATGGCTATGCAAATCGCGTATCAGACGGCACTCGATCTTGGTCCTCGTATCTTGGGATTCAGGCACTAACGCTTGGCGGCACGTGACACGCAGTGTCAACAATCCAGGCTCCAGAACTTGTCAAACTCGCCGGCGATTCAATGTGCAAGGATTTTGTAAAATGGTGACGAAGCACAGTTGTTGGTTGTATCGGGCTGTTGTTGTGTGGACTGTTGACTGCGAACTGTGAATTGTTGTACTCACTAGCTTTTGTTGAATGTGTGTATGAGCTAGCTACATGAGAACATCAACGTTAGGACAGGCAGGGTGGGGCGGGTCAGTTGTGACAGCTGTCCCTCATGTAGACCTTTTGATACAGACGAGGGATACAGGCTGCTTCAAAAATTAGATGTTGCGAAGCTGACATCTCGTATGATACTCTCGCCTATTATCACACTACGTCTGTGCTGCGCTCTGCCCGGTGTTGTGCTGTGATTAGTGGTCTTCGGATATGTGCGGATGTGTGATTTGCATACAAGTCTGCCGTACTTCTGCCATAGATGATTCCTCCGGATTCGAGAGTCTTTAGCATATATGTAAGTCTTCATACCTATATATTCATGAGTACTTGGAGTACTATCTGTTGAAGCATCTGCTCCCCATACCAGGGCAGTTGCAATACTCCGGAATGTACATGTACTGGAGATCGAGTTACGGGGCTCCAAACATACGGCTACTGTCTCTTCTCGACGGTACTCCAGTACGGGCTTTCTGTGAATGGCTTGAGCCTGCATTCAAATTGTTCCTTCGATGGCAATTGTGTCATGTGCCATGTCAAATACACTTGCGGACTCATTTCCTGACACACCAGAGTCAGTGGGGTATAATAATCCTAAGTAGTCTTTGAGTGTGCCTTGCCGGTGTGTGCTCCATATAGTGTAACATGTCATACCGGTTGCAAGTTGCGGGTCGGAAATGATACCAAATCTCTACTGAAAGACGACGTGCACCTCTAGAGACACCCAAATGAAACAATCTATAGAATAGAGTGTCCGCAACCGCATCCGTCAACATAAATGGTTCCATCTTCTTTCAGGAATGACGCCTCACGAAACCAACCACGTGTCTTGTTCAGGATCAGCTCAACTGTCGGACGCGACAATAGGATAGAACACCAATCATTGTGTACTCCAAGTATCGACATCAAGGTCATATTATATTAAATCATCTCGATATTCTCCAAATCCTTTGGATCGAAGTAGTATGCCTTCGGATCAAATGAATAGTCCATATCGTCTCTCATGGCATTGATGTTTGACCGATATCCTCGTCTCTCATGACATGTCCTCACAATCATAAGGAATGCGAATGCACCGCCCAAAGCACCGACGGCAAGAAGCATGAGAAATTCTATTCGGATCGCATCTTGTTCCAATTTCTCCGCCACGGTCGTTTGGACGTGATTCGGATTCAGAGTACACTCTGGACCACCATCAAATCCTGGTGGACAGTGACAACTGTAGGACTGAATCAAATCGGTAGATAGGACACAAGCTCCTCCATGAAGACAAAGAGAGTGATCTGGACACTCGACGAATGGTATTTCACACAAGTCTCCCGTATATTCTCCCCGACAGACACATTCAAAGGCTGATGAATTGTGCAACGTGGTGCGACACGCTCCATTGTTCTGACAGGTCAGGGGACATTCGTGTTGACAAACGGCACCTCCCCGACCGTGTTTGCAGTTGCACCGATTGAATTCACTAAAGCGATCGGCAAGTGCACATTTGCCACCGTACTGACAATCCTCGTCGCGATAACAGGCATCGGTGTTTTCAAAACTGTTTTGGGAATTATCATCATCCTGCGGCGTGGCATCGGATGCGAAACACAACGATGGGATGTAAGGAAGTAGAAGGGAGAGGAGAAGGAAGATGTATCTTGTCATGGAGTCACAGTTGAGTTCAGAATATGAATTCGATCAACGACGTCTTATCCTCGTCTGCCTTTCAAAGAATGGATGTGTTGAAGCGTGCATAACTGTGAGATGTCCCGCAAGTCATTATCGTGGAGGCAGGGCTGGCACTCTTGCAAAACAACCCATGAAATTGAATTAGGAATCAGTACTGCATCCTGCATACTGCATACTCACCGAACACAGTGTACAGTGTACTGTATATCATTTCAACGGTGCGACAGGATTGTGTGATGAATGGAGAAGCGTATCTTCATTAAGGTTAACACAGAGGGATAATCGACGTCAGTTTTCTCCATTGTATGGGGTTCAATACTGCTGTTGGCGAAACTTAGCAAAACCTTGTTTCGACCATGAACGCAGCACTTCGAAACGCGTCTCGTCTGGCGCCACGTGTGGTGGCTCGTCAAGCATCCGCATTGAAACCAGTCCTGACCACCTGTGAGTTGATCGGAAAAGGAAGACGATGAACAGCAAAGTGTTTGCGAGAACGATGGTTTCCTGTAGCGTCTGGTATCATTCCTTCGTGATTCCTGCGTCGCTTGTGAACTTTTTTCCGATGTGTCGTACAAGCACACCGTACTCGTACTCAACGCGATCTGAAGTTGCTATTTGAATAGATGCTGATTACTCCTTGCATGCCACTGTACCTCGTTCACTACAGTCTCCTTCATCACTTCATCCCCTTACCTTGCCTTTCCTTCAACAGCAGCAGCGCCTCTGCGTGTGTTTTCGTCGCAACAACAACTCCACGAGCTTGGCTCCGTGGATCATGCGTACACCGATGAGCGAGTCGACAAGGTTGCAGAGCCCGATCGACGTGCATTCACCTACCTCATGCTTTCGACTGTTCGTTTTGCCTATGCATCCTTTGCGAGAGTCTTGGTCGTCAAGTTTGTTGCCTCGATGAGTGCCTCTGCCGATGTTTTGGCCCTTGCCTCTGCGGAATTCGACATTGGTGACATTGTCGAAGGAACCACCATCACTGTCAAGTGGCGAGGAAAGCCCGTCTTCATCAGACATCGCACTCCTGAGGAAATTGCAGCAGAGGCAATCGTCCCCATGGCACACCTTCGAGACCAGGAAGCCGACGAAGACCGCTATCACAAACCACAGTGGCTCATTGTGTTGGGGATCTGCACTCATTTGGGATGTGTCCCGCTCAACAATGCTGGAGATTACAATGGATGGTTCTGTCCATGCCACGGATCGCACTACGATATCAGTGGACGTATTCGTAAAGGCCCTGCTCCTTTGAACTTGGAGATTCCTCCTTACAAGTTCGTTACCGATTCAAAGATTCTTATTGGTTAGGTTTTCATCGTCATAGTAATTTCGACACCTTTTCGATTCCACTGCTCCTCATGTGAGCAATTCCTATCCTTCTCGCGTTAGTAAAACTTGAATCAGTGACTGCATTGGAAGTCCTTCATGTCTTATCTCATTCAGGGTATCAAATCTTAGGCAACATGTTACCCGCCACTCTAGGTTGGCATGCACTGTAGCTGTTGATGTCCAGATGGCAAAGGATGATACATTCGGATTCGCACTTTCAAGCGTGAAAATCTATCTTTCTATCCATCAAAAGATAAAAGGGATGGTTGCCTGCGCGAGCTCCAACTCTAGAGTACGGAGTACAGTACCGTGGTCGACCGGCAACTCCATCGAAGGGTGCAGGCATGGTTGCATCAGGCTCATGTAGTTTGCTTTCGAATCCGTACTCCAACTATATCCAAGCCATCTCCGAAGTCGCACTATCGACTACTCCAAGCTCTGAGTATTCCCTTCCTCCTAACTACGGTAGTACTCCGAGTACTCCAGTAGGCTACCAGTAGTGACACCCCATCATTATGTGAGTCAACACATCAACGCAAAGCCACCGGGTAGTCGTCACTCCGAGTGCACCATTGGAACAGTGTCATGGACTCGAAGAGTCGAGGTAGGTGTTGAGAGGTACTCTGGACACGGGAGTACCTGATACGAAATGTGCGTACATTTGCATCATAGTCCTTGTGTTCCCCTCGAGACCGTGAGCAGTTTAGCATAACGGCGATTCGACCGTTGAGTCATAGTACTAATCCTATGTAGGATATACGAAGATTTACTTCCTCACAAAAAGTCGGGAGTCTTCATCATCCTGTGGCATTCCTCATTCATAACCCACACGACCACCTCTTGCGCAACAAGCGTTCACTCTCGCGCTACACAACGACTCCCGCTGAACTCCCGCCTGATTCCAGGTTTTCTCCGGACAGTCGTTGCGTCTCTCTCTCGCTCTCTCTTCGAGGATGGCGTCGGGTATACAAATACATCGAGAAAATCACACAGTTTTGCGGAAACGAAAACGAATGAACCTATCGATTGGAACCTTTCTGCTGGTGTGCGGGGCATTTGCCGCTCCTGCATCAGCAAGAAAGTGGGCAGAAATTAAAACGTATCACACCTGGAATGTCTATGACGGTCGATTTGGTTCCGAGGCGGATGAAGCGGACCCACTCCTTTTTACGCCGCACCCTTCGACACCACCGTCTCGATCAATTTCACCCTCTATGGAACCATCAGTAATGCCTTCGGATCAGCCAACTCGGAATCCAACAAGAACGTCCATTCCATCCCGATCGCCTTCCAAGATGCCGACCAAACGATCGGATCGTCCGTCGAATGTTCCATCGTCGAATCCCAGTAGTGAGCCGACAGAGATGGAATTTCCGGAAAATCCTGCACCGTCGAATCCGAATTCATCGTACTTTGATTACAATGTGGGGCCCGGGGCGGATTATGGACCTGGATATCCGGAATTGGTTCCTCACAATGACACTTATATCAAGATTCAATACTTTAACAATGGATGGACCACTCGCACTCCACCCAAGAATTGGTATTGGAGTGAATTTGATGTCAACGGCACGGGTCCGTGGAAGGGCATTTTGGCCAATCGGAATCCGACAAAGAACCAATGTGATGGATCAGCGGATCAGAGTCCTATTGACATTCGAGACAATGGGGCAGAATGCTTTGAGCATCATCAAATAAGAAAGCTAGTAAGTTTGAAGGGGGGGGGGACCATGTACATTGTGGCACGTTGTTGTTTCTGATCTAACGCGATGGTTTAGAAAGGGGACTATACGCTAAGTAGTGGTCAGATTAAGCCCCAGATTCTGAGTAACAAGTTGAGGCTCCTATTTGCCCGTCGCCCCTGCGCGGAGGTTGATCAGCTAAATTGCTCGGAACCTGACCCTCCCCAGGCTGATTTCCCCAATAATTGGGGTGGGTACACTGATTTGCTTCACGTTGATTTTAAAATTCCATCTGAGCACTTGATTTATGGGGAGCGTTTTGATGCCGAGATGCAAATTGTGCATTTGCACCCCACGCGACGACGAACACCGACTGTCGTGTCCATGATGAGGGCGAGTTATACTGGCTACAATTATGTATTGCAACAGATGCTGGATCGTTTTCAATATTTATTCGATACGCACGCATCTCAATGTGCAGCTAAAAGGAGAAGAGAAAGGAAGTTGATTACCAAGTTGCATAGGATTTTGGGGAGAAATGTCACGAGTGATGTTGACTATAATTCTTGGGGAGACTTCTCGACCGCACTTGATGCGCCAAATTACAGCAACAAAACAGAGCGTCGACTGCAGGATCAGGTCTTTACACCGCACGATGAAATGCTGGTACCGAGTCTTTATTTTTTTGGCTATGAGGGTTCCATTACCGAGCCACCGTGTTCCGAGTTTGTGACATGGTTTGTGTGTGACGTGCCCATGCAATTGAGCTTTCGACAATTGGAACAACTTAAGAAAATTCAATTTGAGTACGTTGACCCGACCTGCAAAAGAACAAGCGTGCATTATCGACAGAGCAATGCCAGGCCTATACAAGACACATTTGGCCGTCCTGTCTGGCGTTGCACTCCTCGTGACTTTGTTGCCGATCCACCTGGTTATGTCAATCCCAGTAGCTAGACCGAAACAGTACCTGTTGTTTGCGATTCTGCAGGCTGTGAAAATGCCGAGACGGTTGTCGCTGCGCTATGATGTTCGAGGTGTGGTTCCCGGACCAGTATCTAAGGTGCTATAGAGGTCATCAGCCGCTTCACATGTTTGTGCATGTACTTTCTTTTTTAGCAAGAACGCTGCGAAGCATTACGGTTGCGCTTAGCTTTGTCAGCTAATTAAGGTGACTGTGAGGTCATCGCAATTTTTCTCATTCCTTGATGACCCAAAGGGCTGATTTGCGTGGAGCAATCCTGCAAATTCTCTATGCATTCTCAAGCCTATATTGGAAGCTTTTCCATACTTAAGACACAAAACACGTCTCTCCCCTCCATATCGCACCCTGGCTTAGGTGATTCTGTCGGAATAGTCAACATTCATCAAGTCGTCTGGATCCGTGAGATCTGCCATGGCCTGCTTTCGACGTTTCCTCGCCATTTCTTTCTGATGGATTGTCAATAGCAAAATTCCTACCGAAATTCCTCCTAGAAATGCTCCCAGTATTAAACCTGCAATCATTACATTGCTGGAACATGCAGTTGCAGCACATGCCGTATCAACCGGTAGCGTCTCTTCTTGTTGATTTGACGATGGCGACAATGATGGTGCTGATGGTGGTGCTGATGGTGATAGGCTTGTGGATAATGGGATTGGTTCTGGTACAGAGTATGGTGCTGATGGTCGTGAGATATTCGAGGAGGGGGCATTGTGGGAGCGAAGTTTGACCTCCAGGCAAAGGTCGGCAGATTCGTTGCCACACACGAGGCACCATTCATTCAACGAGGTGTAACTCATGGAGGCGAGGAGTTCAGTGAAGCTTGATAAGGGACAACTGACACTGCCTTCACAAGGACCATCTGGAAAGCGAATGGTCATATCGTTGCTTGAATTGGATTCCTTGTACAGCATGTATATGTAGTATGCTCCCGTTGATGGGTCGTTGTACAATTCAAATATCAAGGCAGCACCAAAGCCGGGAATGACTTCATTGCTGGGAGGAGAAATGTTCAAGGCTGCAAACACGGATAGAATGGTTTGATAATGTGCAGAGTACAAGTGAAACTTCCGAGAGCTGCCAATCTCCTCCGATGATGATTTAGATCTGGCTTTTACAAACTTGGAAACGTCACCTCCCATGCGCTCGTGTATTGCAAACAAGAGGTTGGCTCCAATTAAATCTCTTGCTGTAGTATTTGAGTATCGTTCGAGTTCTGCCTTATGTGTGATCGCTTGGAGCTCCGCCCATGCAGTGTCATCCAAAGGATTGAATTCACAATAGACGCTATCTGTGCTGGAGGACGATGATGCGGCACATTCGTTTTTGGCCATGTGGATCACATCAAAAGCTTTCCATACGTCGCTGAGTGGTAAATAGCCATCCGCATTGACGTACGACTTAAAGTGAGATACTTGGGCCAACTGTGTCAATAAAGAACGACTGTCGGCCTCCGCCTGTTTCCATGAATCTGTGTCGTAGAGCTCCTCCAAGGCGTTGTCGTACATTGGACACTTGTCGTATGCTTGAATGTAGACATCGTTCTGACTATCATGCATGTATACAGGGATACCAGGGTAAATGTTGGATGGGAGCATCGAGTCTTCGAATGCTCTATTCTCGGGTGGGTAAAGTCCCATTGACAGGATGTTGGCGGACGATATGGTACGCTCCAAGTGCGAGGATTCGAAATGAACTTCATGAGCAACGTAGTCCCCCAGTAACGTGTCGGCAACTGCATACCGATTTCTCAGCCAAGTCCCCAATTCATACAGCTGCTTTTCACCAAATCGAGTCAATATGGCCGATGTCTTTGTTTCCAATACTCCTTGTCCTGATGATTTATCCAATGCAACTCTCGATCCATGCCGTGCGATTACGTGAACCTGTACGAGTTCAGGGATTGCCCAGACAAACGTCGTCGATGTAAATAAAGACAGACATTGTATAGTTAGAGATGCGGCGATGCCTCTACCCATGGTCAATGAGCAATCAAATATAGGAGCAGTTAAAAACACAATAATGTCCCCGTTGTTTGTGTTTTCGCTGCGTGGTGTCTTTTGACATTTTTCATCTGACACGTGAAACAAAATGTGACTCTTGTAGGATGTCATCGAAAAAAAAATCTATGCCCTGGACAATAAAGGCGACATCCGTGGGCTGTCTGCCCGGGTATCCGACGCAGTACATGTACGCGTATGCATATGATGCCTGGAAGGTCCGGAAATACATACGGGCGAAGTCGTGAATAAAGGAAGGATGCGCGCCCGCCGGGAGGGAAACAATTTCCGATCGATGTCTGGCTGGCGCAAAATTGGATGTGCCGGCGTGGCGGTGACACGGCTGACGTCTGTTAAAAAAATTGCTTACAGGGAAAAAAATTTGCTTATGGAATGAAATTGCTTACGGAATTTGCTTACCATAAGTAAATTTATTGTAAGCAGAAATTTGCTTTGTGGGACATTAAATATGCTTTCGGGGACTGTCTTTTCTATGTAAAATCATACCAATTTTCAAACACTTAAATAAAATTTACTTACAGCAAAGAAAAATTGCTCCCGAAAATCAAATATGATTGCTAAAATTCTCGCATCAAGAATATCGGAGCGCGGCTGGCGCGCAAAATCAACTGCCCCAAACGGTACGGCTGGAACGTGCATTGGCCGGACCTTCCTTGAGACAATCGTATGCTCGTATGTACTACACAGTACTGGTACAAGTATAAACCATATCAGGAGACGTATTGTTTTCCAAACTATTTGACACAATCCCGAAGGTTGTCATTAACCATGTTTTCATTCATGTAGATGCTCAACTCGTTCACTTAAGGGTTGCTCCTTGCGTAATTTGGTACGCCAATGCTGTAGGTACTTTTCAACGAATGGGAGCAGTTCCAAAGTTGAGACCTCACATCCGCGCCCGAATTTTCTGGCGCACCAAACACAACTTTTGGAAAACTATTGCTCATAATGAGAACATGTCAAAAAAGAGGAAGACATGGTTTCCTCCAGTGGAGAGCCAGTCATCTAAAAAGGGACGACCCAACAAGAGCTATGGCATCAAGGATGCTGTCAAAATGGTGAATGCTGATTCGTTTACAATCATCAGTCAAAGTTTGCCCTGTTCAGTGAGAATTTTCCGTGTTAGATTCATAATTTCTGGCGGCAGAACTTTTGCTTTCTGCACACATTTTGTACTAATATATTTTTTGCAGGTTGTCGATCACCCTTTGAGCTTGTCGACTACACAACAGAGTCAACATCCAAACACTTCACTATCGTGTCCAAAAGGAGCTGAAGTTGAGGATTGAGCAATGGGAGGCAGCAAATCCAGCACTTCCTTGGCAAGAAGGAATGATAATAGCCATACCACCAAATGAGGATGTTGTTGTTGAACAAGAACAAGACACAACAAGTGGAGCATCTCGCTCCTTTGACGGAAACCGACGAGTCAACAGAGCGATCAAGTGTCCTCACCAAGAACAGTACTACAGCAACAACAAATCAATGACAAGAAAGAAGAAGAGGCGGTCAAGGAGGTCACCACGGCAGGTCTCCGAAGCTAGACTTGATGCAAAGGTAGAGCAAGAGGATCTGAATCAATGCTACAAGGCAGCCTTCAAGCAAGCAAGAACATTACTGATGTTGACCCATTGCATGATGAGTCGGTTACATCAATCATCAAGCAATTGACTACCAAAACACAACTTGATTGGAATGAAGAAGACAATGACAAGGAGCACTCTGTATTGTGCAGTATCCAAGGGAAGCCACGGTGAAACAAGTCCTGCCAAGAAAGGTCCAGCGGAGAAGATTCCGGGTGTGATTTTAAATGTGGTTGCTGTGGCGCAAACACAAGTAAGTCAATGTGGTGATGGCAAAATGAGAGGGCGAGAGATCAAAAGGCTGATTGGTGCAGCCATTGGTGCGTCAACTGCTTGCACAGAAGGGCGCCTTGTCAGCATCACCATTGTGGAATATAGGTGGTGCAAGGGTTGGTAATGCTTGCGTTGCACTTCGAGCACAAAAGGAGCAGATTGCAATGAACGATGCCAAGATTTTGCAGCAATCACAAAGCAGGTTGGATTGACAAGCAAAGTTGATGCTGAATGCGCAAAGTGGCTGCTCTATCTAAAAACAAGAATGGTGGGAACGACAACAATGCACTGAACGAGAAAGATTGGGGCGACATAGTCCGATGGGTCCTCCCGGTGGCCAAGGTGCCAGGCCTCATGCGCGACCTTAAGAAAAGCAAGGCCATCATCGCAAAACTCAATGAACTTGCTTGAGAAGGATTGGACGACGTACATTCCATTGCCAACCGCAGTTTGACTACTCGATGCGATAGACCTGATAGTTCTTAATAAGTCATAATTGATTGGACTTAATTGGACCATAGTCTTTCCATGGATAACCAACCATCATAATGGCTTCAATTGTTTTCCAATTGTTCTGGAGTCCCCTCTCGCAATAAAACCATGGCAGTCCCACAACTGTGCTAAGTTTTCCGGTTTCCGAAAATAATCGACTAAAGCTAACTTCATCAAAAACTGTCCTTCTCCAAATTTTCTTGATCAAGGTTGTGCGTTGGAGTATTCTGCATCTATTTGTACTGAACAACTCTTCAAACAGATGATTTCCTGGTTCGATTTTTTAGTCTCAGTATATGGTTTATACTGGTACCCCATTCCCCACTCTGGACCAAACGCCAAACGCCAACCATTAATTACACCGCACATACACGCATACTGTACGACACACCACACGCCACGGCGCTTAAGATGGCGTCGGAACGCTGAGCCATGTGCTTTCCAGTTGATCACTGCTGCCATGGTTTGCGGTGACCAGGAGTAACGCTCTTGCAGGTGAGCCTGGAACGCCGGAGCCGTTGCTTGGTATCTTAAAGCTGACTCGTAATGTGCCGTGACTGTACCCGGTGGAAACTCGTCCAAGTGCACCCCTGCCCATTCAGTAAGTAGCACTTCTTCTGGTCGGGGAGAACCCAAATCCATTTGGTATTGTGATGCTTGAGAATCGTCGTCGACATTCAATTGGGCCAACAGAGAGAGCCACTGCCTGTACGGAGTGTTGCGATCCTGCTGGTGGCCTTTGACATGCTGCAATTTTTAAGCAACTCTGGCATTTGTTGGAGAAGAACTTGAATTCCTCTAATAACATCCCAATCTGGAAGAGTTGGGTCTAACGGAAAGCTACTTATCTGTGACTTTTCACCAAATATAGGGGCGTCAACACCAGGTGGCACGTGGTGGGCGCCTCGCTGAAGTACTGTGTCTATCAGACTCTGACTATCCGTGGCCACGACACCAAACCATTGATCATGTTTACCTGTGAACTCTGCCAGATTTCGAAGAAAACACAAGAGAGACAATATTCCATAACTTTCAGAATGATAACCATTCGGAGAAGGACTTCTTGCGGGGCCCATGCCTTGTGCACAGCGTTCGCCTCTATCGGTGCTCATCACCCAATCAAAGGCTCCTTACTGCCTCTTGGTGCCAATCTGATCCGTCGTCGCTTACTGCTCGAACTCCGTGTTCAAAAGCCATAGCTACTGTAAAGGGATCCTCGAATATCTCAGTGTGAAGCAAGCAACTCCCCGGTGCAGATTGCAGGGCGAGCATCGGAACTTCACGTCGTGGGAGTGCAGCCCAACCGCACGATACATCAGTTTCTTGGAAGAGTTGATCCGAAACCAAGAATGTACATTTAATGTACTGATCTTGTATTGAGACCCACAATCTACCTGACCACAAATATGCGGGATGCCGCTGCCTGAGTTTGTGAAGTGGTAAAACCCAATCACCAAGCGGTTGGAAAAGGGTGCCAATGCTCGTGCTCCATAGCTTTTTGGCTTTTTTCCAAAGCGTCCACGTGGACTCCGAAGGTCGTTCTTGATAGATTGACGTGCCGTGGGTATAACTACTAAGCCGAGAATGGTTGCCCGATAACTTATTATAATCCAACCGCCTTCTTCCACTCACACACGTTATGTCCAAAATTGTAACAGCTTTCAAATACAATCGGCAATTGTTCAACTTGCATGTCTTGGTGGGAGTGAACCTGCCTGAAGATTGAATCACGTTCATGATGCAGGCATCGTGTAGCCGCTGGAGCTCCGGCAAATACGGAGTGTCGAGACAAAGTTTAGCGTTGATGGACGCTAGAAATGTCCGAAGTGAACGAATCCATTTCGATTCGAGGTGCGGTAAGGGTTCGTGAACACGCTTCAGGATGGAGAATGACACTCCAACTTGCGCCTGAAACCACGAAACAGCGATCCGGAGTAGTTTACCTGCGATGCAGCACCTGAGAAATGCCTTGTTGGACGACCTACGAACGGAAGCTCGCTCCACCAAGTGGTAAGGGGCCATAAAGAATGGCCCTCTTTGTGTGACACTTAAATCCACATCTTGGCAGGATATTGGACATGGCCTTCCTTTGCACTTGATCAAGACATTGTGGAGTGAGGGAGGAGCTTGCGAGAGGGTAGGAATCGCTCTTCCGTGTAATTGTTGGTATTGTTCTCGCTGGGTTCCGGCCGGATCCTCATGATGACCGAGTGTCTTGTGCGCTGTGTATGCCGAAAGCAGCTGTAAATGTGTCACCGAGTTCGTTTAGTAACCGAACGTCTATAGAAACATCGTTCGAAACGTGTGATGGTACTAATACTGGGGCGCCTGTTACGGAAAATTGCCATTGGAGAATATGACTCAAACACTTGGACAATTCGAGGGCTCCACCACTTGATTGCAATAAATCTGTCCAACTTTGGGCATTATCTTGGGCTTGAGAAACGACTTGTTTTACAGTTCTGCTAGATCAATCGCTTCCGAATGAATTAGTTTGTCCATTACAGTCATCTACAAATCCAATCATTCCCAATCGCGCAGTAACGACGCCGCATGTATCCCAATATGTCGCTTTGCATGCTCGGGTATCGTAACAGTCGAACAGCGTGCTGGAAAGAAAACACCAGATTGCTGGAGAGTTTGCACTACCCTGCCCTGTACCATAAACTGGAAAAGCCGCTTCGTGATGATAACTGGTCGGACAGATGCCGAGTTCGGTACGCATGTGCATTTCTCACCGTGACTGGTGCCGGAACTCCATATTTTTGACTGACCGTCATCCCTAAATTAGGAATGCATCGTAATTCGTGAGGACCAGAGGTTTGCGAGTAGCCCTCAAGATTTCTAGTTGGAGTTCTTCAATAAACACGTGCTCCGTTGCATTTCGAAACGGTCAAGACCCAAATTCTTGGCTTGGCCGTCGTTCAGAAGTCCACTTGATCCCAAGGAACAAATTGAAATCCCACATAAATGTGGATGACCCTGGTGCGATGCAATTGAACGTTATCGGAATCTTTGAAGAGAATAGTGTTTATCACTTTTTGCCATTGCTGAAAGGAGTAGCCTCTCTCCAACGCGTACTTAAGGAGATCCAAACGGAATCGACGTATCGTCTGTTGTCGAAAATTTAATTTGTCTCGTTTCTCTTTGAACTCTGGCTCCAATTCTTCATTGGCTGCATCCGACGAGTAGGAATGCCGTGCAATAAGCGATGTAAAATGTCCTAAATGCATACCAGAAGGACGAGAAGTTGTAGTAGATTCAGACCATAAACGCAGCTTGTCGCAAAAATCTTCGTCGTCAATAGTTGGTCTGGTGTTCTCTGCAACCACGTTGTGAGTGTAATGAAGATGATTAATGAGTAATTGAACATTCTTCTCATCGTAACCTGTAACATTGAATGTGCCCCTTAAATTTTGTTGCTGGGCGTCCCCAAAGCCGGTATACCCCAGTAAATTGGCCAATGGTGGAACTGTGAAAGGTGTCCCGTGTGCTTGACCAAAGTGATGTCTATTCCATTCTTGGAGCAGACAAACAATTTCCGTAGGGATGTCGATTTGTTTCCATTGAGTACAAGCGTTAGGGTCTTCTCCAGGAATTAAAGGAATTTCTAGCCGAACCACGCCCGTGCTATGATTTTCCCTCTGACGTGCGTTGCGTAACTTATTTGTCACAGCTTCTATGTCTTCGGCTTTTTGGAGTCGACGCAACCGCTGAGCTGTTTCTTTGTCCGAAGCGAGTATTGACGTTTCCAATTCTTGGATTCGCTGTTGTCGTTCTGCTCCGCGATTAATGAAACTTTGTTAACCAGAGTTTGGATATTGCTGTTTGCAGAACGGAGTAAGCGAGAGCAATGGCGTTGATTTTGTGGGACTTTGTCTTCCGGAAATGACGTAGTATACTCTCGAAGAATTCCTGCATGATCAAGGTGGGTTCGGAAGGCAGATAAACATTTCCGAAGATATTGCACTCGTTGCCTTGCTCGTGACAATTCCAGAGACCATGCTGGTACACCGAATTGAGGCATTTTTGCTTCTGCCAACAAACCTGCTGCTAAAGCGTCTCGGTCCAATTGCTGTGCAAATTGGTGCCGGGTGCCGGGATAAGTTAATCTACTACCTTTTTGAAATGCATTATGGGCCAACAACAATTCATACATGTGATCAATGCATGCTGTAACCTGATGTATATTGTTAGCTTTGAGCATTCGTCGATTAGGCATGGCAAGATTTGGAATAGGCCTCCCAAACAGTTTATCCGTATCGAAATCCATGAAAATCCTCGGTGGTCGGATGATAATCTAGCGTTAAATGCTTCATAACCCATCGCGATCATCGCTGCTCCAAGACGAGGACTGCCTAGGGCATAGTCTAAACATTTTGATCCTCTGGAGTACGTCGCTGGTGGTACGTGAGATGAATGACGAGTGGGGCCCAAGTTAATCAATCGTAATTCGCCTGCAATGAAACTCAGACCATCGACATCGGTGCCGAATGATTCGTTAAAATTGCCAACCAGCAGAAGATCGGACCCGGCTCGTTGATACAACCGCAACGCTGCCAATAAGTCACGACGTCGGAAGGCAGACCGAGGATTAGTAACGGAATCTTGAGATTGTAAAAGCAGGCTTTGGTGTTGACTTGCCACTGTCAGATTTCCTCATGTCCTCGTTTCTCAACTGGTTGATATGCTGACACCATGACAACTTTGATACCAGACCTGCCGGAGAATTCTTGAATTACCCATCTTCCCCATCGATCTTGCACCTGGTTACCGATTCGACCAGCAAGGCATCCATTTGTCAAAAGGAATGTACCGCCCGGTTTGTACTAGGACGTTGACAAAGGAATCGGCGTCGTACCAGCAATGAATTTGGTCCTTTCCCAATACTGCCGAATAGTGTCATGTAATATACTTCGAACGTTAATTTGTGTGACGTGGAGGTTGTGTTCTTGGCCGCAGAAGATCTCCACCTGAATTTCTTGTATGACTTTGCAAACATCGTTGAGTTGCCCTCTGCGGCTATCAAATGATAATCCATTCACATTTTGGACATAAACTCGCGTTTGATTTACCGATTTTGGTGCAAGGAGGTCTCCCCATGGCGTGCTCTCCCTTTGATTTTTCCGCGTTAAAAGGCTAGGTTCGTAAGAATCCATAACGGTGGTATACTGAGTTTCGTTGGATGAAGTGGGTCTGCTAAACAGATGTTTCCATTGTGCCTGTGCCCTTTCCACTGCTGACATGGAACCAGAATTCTTGATCATGTTGGACTCATCAAATGACACTAAACTTCCCACTGGAGTACTCAGAAACTATCTGCCCCGTCTAGATCCGTAGACGTTTTGTATTGTGGATCTAGTGGAGCCATAGAGTTTGGTAGAGTGGTCGAAAATCTTGTCGGCCTAGCGCTTGTTGTATTCGGCATTGGCTTGACTTCCGGGGAACATTGGGAATTCTGCTGGTGACTGAAGGCGTCGTCTAAGTTTGCACACACATCCATATAGGCCAGGCTGTGGCAATCCTTAGACTCGTTGAAAAAATTCTCGTCATCATCAAACGTAGACTGCGGCTTCGCCTCCTCTTTACGATGGGAGCGATGTTTCTTCTTCTCTGGTGAAAAATACACTGTTGATGATGTGGTGGAATGAACTGACGCGTCGGATATGGATGAATCTGTATTTGCGCTACTCGTTGAGTGGGAATTGTGGGACTTTAACTCGCGGGTATCCAATGAAGCAGCACGAGCATGTTTTGCATGCATCGATGTATTTACTGCGTTCTTCCGATCGATTTCCATTTTTGTAGCCAAATTTTCCAAAAATCAGACATCTTCTCAAAATGTTCCCGTAAGTCTAGCATTGTAGTTGACATCTTGTGTTGACTCTCTATGTTGGACAATCAACGTTGATGCATTTCCGCGAATTGTGTTGCAGTTTGGGTTTTGATCCCTTCCATTTCGTTCAAAATGTGTTGCTGCGACTTGTGTGATTCGTTCATTTGCTTGTTCTGCCGCGGCCACTTTCTTGTCCAGATCTTTGATTCAACTGAATTGGTGTTCTATGGAGAGAAGGCAATCAGAGGATTTCTTCCCAGAAACTTCTAACTCCAGTAGCTTTTGTTGCATCGATTTCTCTAGATCTTGAAATCTGGTACTATCCGGTGTTGAGAGTCTAGAACCATTAGTAAGCAAACAGGTGGATGCTGTGCTTCAATCATCATCAGTACCTAAAGAAATGCCACCTCCTGTGCTTTGGGAAGCATCAGTTTGTTGTTGTTGCGGCCGGTCTTTGGTCCCCTCGTCCTTTCGGGTGCAATTTGCTGATTGACGAGATCCTTCTGCTGCTGGGGTCGGCCATGCGGAACGACGCGCCGCTAGTCGTTGGTTATTATTTGCCTGGGCACTGTCCTCTTTATGTACGTTGCCTGTAGTATATTCCTGGTGCTGAACTGGCGGTGGAACATCTTGCTGCCACACTGAAGCTCCGTTGTTCAAGAAATGATACGTGGGACTCAATCTCCGCTTGGATGTGGATAACATCAGGTAATCCCGGTAAAGTGTCTCGAAATTGTGCCTCTCGATGGTTGGGTGGATACAATCGAGATTTGAATTTCCTCCATGCCTGTTGAACAAATGCGTGATCATGACTTGGAACTAGAAGATACGCTTTGTGATCTGGGGGTCCGTTCACAACGTCACATAATGCCGGAGATGTTTTCTCGGGTGCTAGGATAGTAGAGCGACATCCATTCCCAAGTAGATCACTCTAATGTGGTACCATCCTAAATGTATTTGGTTCTCTTTTGATCCAAATGATTGATTTGCGTGTACCAGGAAAGTTGAGTAGTGTTCGGTGCTTTGAACAAAAAGTATCCTGCTGTAACCATCTTTCCGCTCATGCCTTTTGAGTTGGAAACGGATACTTCAATCTACTTTGATTTAAAGAATGTTTTCATTGCATCTGTGCGCAGCCACTGATTTGGTGTAGTGCCAAAACCAATCCTGAGGCCAAAGACAATCGATGTTGCGCTTGAAGAAATGTAATTGCGGGAGATATGAAATCGCGAAGCTCTGAAGATGTCAAGTTTTGAGCTGTGTTTGACATTAGGAGGTCTTCACTTTACCAACGATAAAGGATTCCAATTTCTGGTGGAAACATAGTACAAATTAAGTCATGGATGCTGTCGTTGAGTTTCTTCTTATTGCTCTCATAAGTATGAGGGTTTTCCGACAAGCTCCACCTGACCGTCACTCTATGAGTTCCATCGTTCATTGCAACATTTCTGTGGGGGAGCACATTGGACTGTGCTTTAGAAGTACCCCGAGAGAAGACAGTAGCATCAGGATTGTCAACTGTTGGTTGCTGATCACCATCGCTCTCTTCGTCGTCCTCCATCACGGTTGTGACCGGTGGCAATCCTTGAGACCAAGATTTTGGTGGAGCTCGCAATTTTGTTGGTGTTGAGCCTGATTGTCTAGCATCTTGGGATTTACTGTATTTTCCTTAGGAAGAACATTGAAGACAGCAAGACCTCGATCGTCGGCTTGTGGCGACTCTTCTGGAGTTGGAGATGTAGGGGGCTTTGGAGCGTCGGCGATTTGACATTGGGATCCTGTCCGATTGGTCATCAACTTCCATGCTGGGTGTCATCATAAAGGGCATCGTCTTCCATGAGTAAGCCAACATATCAGTATTGTGAAGGGTGGAGGGGTCATATGCGAAAGATAGGCTCGAGAAACGTTCATTGCCATTCAACTGGGATGGAATATCCATTTCTTGGTCAACGTGAAAACGGAAATTATACCAGATCGATCGATGAACTTGGAGAGGATCATTCTCCTTTTCCGCCCAGATCTTGTTGCATTCAAAACAATTCTCGAAGACGAAGAACAAGTAGCCGAGTGAGATGTATCGACACCAATTTTCTTTGGTACATGTCTTACGGTATGCGTACGCGTTTGCATCTCGTCGGGCTCTTTCCTCCGAAGAAAACCAATCTGGTCCCGTTGTGGTCGGTTGGTCGAGCCACTGATCACAATGGAAACCATACGGAGACTGGTTGGAATCCAAGCCGTCGGGAAAAGCCAACGGGGGTTCGGAAGCCGTTCCGTTTGGCACGGTCGTGGTGGGTTTTTCACGCAACAAGAACTTCCTATTAAGCTTACGCAACAACGGTCGGCGGACAGAACGTATTTGCGAAAAACTAATGTGAAGTTATTTGTATGATGATATGATGATGTATGATGTATGATGTATGATGTATGATTTACTCTACTCTACTAGCGTATATGAAAGGCAAGTACTCGTGATGAAAACGCACAAAATTGTCGCGGTTTGTCAACGATGACGACGACGCTTCCTTCCTCGGTTCGTCCGAAAATGTACTTGGTGATTACCAACATTTCCAAACGCAACAATGTCAAGGCGTTGCTTCAGACGGCATCCTCATGCGGATGCGCTGGAATTTTTGTCGTTGGTCAACGACGACAATTTGATTTGGATGCGACCGCATTGCCAAGCTCATTGCCACAATCGTTGTCGTCGGAGCACATTATCAATCCCGGCGTCCATGATTCTCGGGTCATGACAACACCACCAGTGATGCGTTTTGAAAAATGGAAGGATTGTGTTGAACATTTGATGGAACAAGGGATTTTATTAGTCGGAGTTGAGATTCATCAAGATGCCGTCAATCTCGAGGACTTTGTTAGAAACAACAACAACCATCATGTCGCTTTCTTGATGGGAAATGAAGGACAGGGAATTCATGAAAAACACATGACATCCTGTCAAGCATTTGTCAAGATACCACAGTACGGAGGTGGAACTGCAAGTCTCAATGTGAATGTTGCCGCCAGTATCGTTCTGCATTCTCATCACTTGATGCTAATGGAAACATGATTTCATGAATTGCTACAGTATGCACTTGGTCGGATCGATCTGCATCTCCGTCTCGCTTGTGCTTTTATTATACCGTGGATATCGACCAACGTTTCTGCTTCGAAAGTGTGTTGTTGCGGTATTCTACGTACCACGAATCTAAAGCGCCCTGCATTCATTCAAGGATTTCGCATCACGAGAACATAGTTCGCCAACCTGACCGGATTACTTGAGGATCTTGTCACGTTGGCGCATGAGCTCGTCTTGTTGCGTATTTCCTTGGACCAAAAGGAGTGCTAAGGTTGTCCATTTTGCGTAATAGCGCTTTCTTGTTGATGGATGTGAGCAACGACAAGCACGCTCCATTTGAATTTGAATTTGAATGTACGGCGTGGTCCCGGGAGCATTTTCAGTATCATCTCCTCGCAACGTTGTAACGACTCGGACATTTAGGTCTACACTAAGTTCATTTGATTCCATCAGAGAGTTTACACATGAGGAATCCAAGCAGGAAGTCATGGCTTCTGAAAGTCGTTTGTTTGCTGTGGAAGCAGAACGGGTACCGTATGAAAAGGAGGAGGGAACGATGATGGTTGCCGAGGCCCAACGCTTCACATTGAAATGGTACCAACGTCCTGTGTATCGATGGATTTCTGTGGGCAGTATCTTGTTTGCGTGCGGTCTTGTTGTCGCGGTTGTTGTTCTTGTCGTTCGGCCGTCAGCAGCTAGCAGCAGCTCTTCGTTGACGTCCCCCACCCCGGTACCAACAACGGCACCCACTACATCGAAACCGACCGATTTGATGTCGGAACTAATTGCCTGCAAATTTCTTTCCATTCCAAACGTGACGAATTGTCGATCGATAGATGTATTTGACTTCTCTGCAGGCGACCCAACGATTGCTTCCACGATTCCAAGTGAGATCGGTCTCTTGACACAAATGGTGCATCTGGATTTCTCCGAGGGGTCATTGACAATTCGTTGAATTCCACAATTCCGAGTGAGATAGGACTCTTACAAGCGTTGGAGTGGATGGATTTCACAAGCAATGAGTTGAAGGGATCAATTCCGTCATCTCTCTGTTCACTCCCTGCTCTCTTCTCGTACTCTGGAGTACATTACTATCGACTGTGGTGAAATCACATGTGCTTCAGGTTGTTGCTCGGATAGTATTCTTGAGTCTCCGTGTGGGTAGAGGAATGAATGAATTAAGGGAAGAATGGAGGAAAGCAGTGAGGCAAGGCACACAGGAGAGTGCTAGTGTTGCCGAAAACATTAATTGGGAGATCCGGGTCCATAATCTCTATCAATATAGTTAATAGTTAAAATAGTACGTACCAGTATAGAGTCTATATGTAGTCTTTTTTCCATAGGAGGGAACTGAAGTACTGGTACCGACTTACTCGTGTTGTGTCTTTTGAATTCTTGGACTATCGCTGCTACTTGTAACTTGTACCAGTATACGTACTATCACCTCGGACTACATGTATAATTCCGAATGCCGACGATATAGACCTCCATTCGGCATTCGTATACAACGATTGGAGGTTGAAGTGTAGGAACTGCAGGAGAACATAATCATCATGGTCGCCGTACAGCTGATAAAGCTCGTTTGGGTCTTGCTGTTTCAGCTCCCATCTGTCACAGGGTTAATGATTCCTTCGCAACCGGACTTGAGGAAGGCGAGTTGTATCTGTAGTACGTTTCACTCATGTCGAGCACGTCTTGGAAGAGCTGGGACGTTATTTGCAGAACCAGAAACAACCCAGTCGTCATCCACGTCATCATCATCAATAACAACGAATGACGATGATGCCATTGTAACAATGATTCGAGAGGCGGTGTTCCTTGCTGGTGGCGAAGCAGCGTGGGAAGAATCAGCACAGTTTCTTGCAGAGTCTGTATCAATGTTGGGAACCAAACAAGTCACAGAACAGTGTTTGGCGGATGCCTTTGGTTGGAAGGCCTGGGCCAAGGCCTCCGAAAGGACGAAAAAGTTCCATCGTCCCAAGGTACCGGATCCGGAAAAACTGAAGGATGCCCTCGCTTGGTTGAGAGATGGGCCATTGGCCTTGAACGATGAGCAAGTCAAAACGTCAATTCTCAAGGCCCCCAAGACATACTTGGATGCTCCGAATGAGTCGTTTCGAAAGTCGCTAGGGACAGCTCCCAGAAAGTACAGGGACAATCTGATTGAACTCATTCGGCTTGATCCGTCTGTACTGGAGGTCACCTACAACTGCGATGGCGAAGGCTGCGCCTCGGAATGTGGTCGATGCTGGGTATCGTACGAGAATCGTCTGCCGACAAAGGAGACTGAAGTATAATAATGTTGCGATGCGAATCTGATAATCAATTAGTGTTTTTTACCATTAGTCCCCAGCCATGGTCATGCGTTGAGGTATCGCACTTAGGCTGTTGTATTGTTTGGAACAACCTGAAGATCCATCCGGTGGACCTCGTGGTCAGGAAAGTCACCACCAACAATCAATCGACATTGAAAGGTTTGACCTCCATCAATAGCGCATGCGCTCGAGAGAAATTTGACGCCCTGATGATAAGGCCGATCCTTGGTGGATGTTTTCTTGTCCAAAAAGTCGTATTCGATCCAGAATTTGAATCCATGACAAGTCACACCGTCGGAGTCCACAAACGAGGCATCTCTCCATATTGCGTTTCCTTCGATCTCCAGCGTGTTGTAATTCAACGTTGCAACCTCAAAAGAGTCGGTAATCTCCTTGGACTCATATTGCCATGTTGGGATCCATAATTCATTCTCATGAAACCTAGCGGCATGTTGATTTACAAACGAATGATCCAATCCACAAAGATGCTCTGATTTGTCCCCACACTTTTTGTATGCACCATGTATGGCATAGCTCTCAATGGCACATCCCATGACACGAGCACACGACGGCAATGACACAAAATCAAGGGCAACAAGACCACGAAGCTTCATTGACTTGAGAAGATAGAAATAATTTATAGCTTCCTGCAAGTGCCAACCCTCCAAAACTTCGTAGTATGGTTCGCTCACAACTAGCGATGCCGGAACGCCGCCGAGTAGCTCGAGAGACAAATTCTCACAATGGCATTGCAAAATTTCGAATGTAGAACCCTCGAGTGGCAGTCGGTTGGCGATCTGCGCCACTTGAGCGGACATGATGGGCAATGCACCGGAGGAGCTTTCGACGGAAACTGCATGTGTGGCACCAGCAAGTGCTGCAAGTATGCTGCACAATGAAAAATCAGATAGGTCCAGAACTAACGCACTCTTTCCCAAGGACACCAAAGTCTTTGATATTGCATCGTACATCGTTTGCAGTCTTGAAACATCACTGAGAACGGCAGCTCGGAAAGGCGTCAGTGGAGCTTGCTCTGGAATACTTCTCGGCCGTTTCGTTACATGCTGATTATATCCAATGGTAAACGAAAGGCCCACGTCCGTGTGATGGCAATCAAGATAGACATCCGTACTCTTTTGCACATCAATTGGCGTTGTAAAGACGTAGAGACATTGTCGCCAGTGATCTTGCCACTGCTGCTTCCCACATTCGGTACTATAAGTGATGTCATTCCACAAATCGAGCTCCCACCAGAATAACACTCCATGCGCCGCACCAGACTCTTGCGTAGAGACACAATGGCGACGAGATCGACCTTCTGTCCCAGGAATCGATTCTCGCGATGTAAAGTCGAAATCCATCACCATGATTGGCTTCGAGAGCACACGAGTATCTACGTGATGCAATAAAGAACGAGCATGGACTGGTACCACAACGCCGCCGACGCTGGACATGAATGACTCGTCGCCACTCGATAGGGAAAGCTTCAAGGATGTGACACCGTCTCCCAATTTCAACTTTGCGGCCGGTCCAGCGTACGCTCCAATCCACTCCTTGTTGTGAAGTAATTGAGCAAAGACTCGAACACGCTGCGGAACAACGACAGCATTTGGAGTCAAATGACGGTCCCATGCGTCTCGCATGGCTGGTAGTATCCCTTCCCCTAGCAAGGCAGATTCCAATAGTTCCGATGTACATAAAATGGCTTTCGGATGAAGAGAAGGCATCTCACACGAGTGCTCATCTCTAATTTGAATCTCGTCTTGGTCAAAACCGTTCGCAGTGACTGTCTCTCGTGCCACTCGAGCCATGGCACTTGCCATTTCGAGTGAAACAACGTTTACTTTTCTGGCTGTGTGGCGGAACACATCAGACGCAAACTTGTACCCCATCATGGCAAGTAGCCCTGTTCCAGAACCAATGTCCAAGACGCGAATCTCACTGTCGAAAAGGTCCTCTGCCAAGATTGGCAGTGCCTGACATGCCTTACGTATAGCAGCTTGATAGAACTCATTCCTAGTCACGTCGTTGAGCATTGGCAATATCCACATCTTGGTTCTCAAGTGTCTGAGAATGGCAACATTTTTCTCCCCTGACGAAGATGTTGCGGCATCTTGCCACACCAAGCCTCCCGACGATTGGGCAATGGTCGCAACCAAGACAATCTCTTGTCCTTCCACGTCGACTATAACTGCTTCATTGTAACGGGCTGATTGGACAGCACGGGAAATTTCTTCCATGTGAACTCTGCAAAAGCCCTCAGCTAATGACGCACAATCAGCATTCAACCGCGCTCTCCAAGCCCATCATTGTCCTCGTATGGTATGTGGAGGGCAGATCTGTGTCGGATATTACATCAGGTTGTTTTGAGCATTCTCATCCAAGGCTCCAAAATTTGCAAAAATCGCCCACAAAATCTTCCAAAATCTCCCTGTAAGGCATTTTTGCTGTTTTGTGACGTGTGATGCAACAATTCTACCGTAGTACTGGAGTAGTCTACAGTTTCACTTGCAGGGCTTTTACAACCGGTAGAGCTTTGAGCACAAAAAAACGTATGCATACTGAGAGAATAATGGGGAACTGCAAGCGCATCAAACAAGATCCTGTGATGCCTGCATCTCGTAGGGGCACGACGTTGACTTCTTGTCAAAACGTTAAGTTGAAGCCCCGTCACATGAACCACCAAACTTAATCCATCCTCTCATTCTTCGCCAGATGCTAGCTTCCACTTTCGTGTGTACAAGGAAGACAGCCTTTGCTCCAGTGCAGGAACAAATCCATTCTTTGTAAGTCAATGTTGAAGTTGATTGCAGTCCTATGTGTTTTAAATGCCTTAACAAGGTGCTCCTCCGCAATATGTGGTAACATAAGCCTTGGTATGTCGTCATCTGTTTCCATGTACTTGCTGATGTACAGAAAACATAATACGCAAATGGTGAATCCTTGTTAGGCTTGGAAGCTCTTGCACGGTCTCAGTTCAAAGAATGTCCCCGCATCTGCAGTCAAGATCTAACCCTTTGATGTGTCCTCAGCACACATGCCTGAACTCAATGGCTTACTACAAGCATCTGTGATGCCCTCTGCTGGTCACTTCCCAGCCAGCTGCTTTAGCTAGTAGCTAGTATTTAGCAATCCCTCCACCACCACCAGATATCTCCGCATCAACCTTGGAAAAATAATTCCAAAAGACCAAGACCAATTCCATCATGATAGAGGTCTGTCAACTTGTCCCCTGAACAATTGTGACATCTTGGCGTGTTTGTTTGCCTCCATCTTGCTGCAAATTCTTTCAATTAAGTGGCACAAGCAAGAAGCTGAGCATATTTGGTTGTTCACTTGTACCACTGGTTCTGAGAAATTACTCCGGGTGCTCCTACTTCTTACTAGTTTTGTCCTGTGCTCGTAGTTCAAAGTTCAAAGAGTAGCAAAGTAGCAATGTGTTTCTGAGTTTTTGACTTGCGGGCTCTGGTATGAAATGAGGTGAAGTTTGCATACACGCCCAGTGCTTGCAGAATACTGTACATTGTACCTGTACCAGAATAGACTTCTCCGTACGCTTCGAGCACCACGACCCACGACAGCGTCGGCGTTTAAATCCCTGGTATTGTAGCCATTGCCACCTCAAACGGTGTACAGTAGTAGCAGTTGAGTACCAGTTGAGTGCCAGTGCTGGAGCATCTGCCACTCGTTAGACCACCGAGCTCAGAGGTTTAATCATCGCATTAAGACCTGTCAGTCAGCTATCAGAAAGCATGAAAAGAAACGATGTTCTAGATGCCAAAGGCTCCAAGACGAAGTCCCTGCCAATTTATTTCGGTGTCGTTGGAGAAGGTCGATATAAAAAGATCCTTTCCTTCGGTTCCATAAGCTCCATTTCGGAAGACGGAAATCACCTTTCTTGGATTTGTGAAGAATGCAAGTACGAGAATTTGGACTTGACCAACCGATCCTGTTCCATGTGTGGCACACGAGATCCGCTATCGCATTCCCATGCAAAGAAACCCACGTGGGACGCAGATTCTTCGGACGATGACATTCGTTCTCTCTCCACCGCCCCCCGTCGGAGTATCGTTCGTCGAGGCTCGAGCCAGTCGTCGGCTCGAATGGTGCTAGCCAAACTATTGGAGACAAGTTTCGAAGACGAGATAACCATTGAATCGCTGGCCACTGACCTGACAACCAAGGACGTCTTGGCAACGAGTTTCGCCATGCTTACCATTGAAGGAGTTGGTGGTTGGGCTTGTCCTGATTGTACATTTGTTAATACAAGGGAATTGCATTTGACATGTGGTGTGTGCGGACGAACCAAACCTCCAACGAGCAAGGATTCTTCCGACGTTCTACAACACACGTCATTGCATGAATTTCTGACGCAGTCCATGTTGACCGTTGGTGAACAAACATCGATCGATCCTCAGATTCATGCGCTATTGCAATTTGAGGAAAAGGCAAGCGAAAAAGAGTATGCGGCAACCGTAATTGAACAGCAGCGTGAAATTCTCAGAGATGCCACGACCCGCACTGAGAATATGAGCGAATTGAGAGCTATTTTGGAAGAAGGTGAAGATACGCTCAAGATGCTTCAGCGAATTTACGACGACGAATTCAAGGAATACGAGACCATGGTTCACCATCAGGCGATGCGAGCGGACGAAATTGAACTCTCGGAGGGAACGTCGCCGCGACTGGCTCTCTCCGGGTACGCGTCGGTGCCAGGCGCACACCGAATTTCGGCTCAAGTTTTACAATGGCAAGGCCAGCAACAAATGTTGAATGACTGGGAATGTCAATTGCAGCTCCGTAAGCAAGAGATCGATCAGCTGCAGTCTCAACAACAGGAGGCGCTTCGCCGACTCTTGCAGTAAGAGTCGTTCAGTATACTCATAATCAGTTCCTAGGTTAACATGTGGAAACTTAACCTCGTTCTTCAATTTTTCAGGGTTCAAATGCTTCTTCTGAACGTTCTCCGAATCGAGCAGTACATGAAACTGGTGTTGTACACTCGCCTAATGACTGCAGACTTTCCATTACTTGGTCGTCTCAACGCCAACCCTTCCCGACAACGAAAGCTGCAACACCCTTCTGCTATTCGTTGTAGCATATACATGTGTAGCATAGAGTTGGAATCCACTGTCACACGTTGTGACATCCAAACGTTCAGATTGGTTGCGAAGTTATCATGCTTGTCCTCGCGACCCAAGTTATTATGTGCTTCTCATGTTCGTTGGGGTCAAGTCAATTAATTAGTCATGTTTCTTATTACACTACTCATCGGAGCATAAACTATGAATCACTACTACTAGGACTTGATTACTCCATCGCACTTGTAAGCTGTATGTATCATAAGCGTAGAGGTCGTCAACAGTATGTTAGACGAAGTCCGAATTGGTAGTCCAGGCTTCCCATGAATGATACTGTGATAGTGTGTATGGTACTACCTGGTACACTTCCGTCCAGAGGCGTTTGTCATCAAGTCAGCGAGGGCCAGCATTTTAGGTTTGGCTGTACGAGACGCACTGACTGACAGCCGAATGTGGACTGGAACTGGCATTCAATCGTGACTTGGATTCTTTCACGCATACTGCAAGTAACGAGCAATACGAACAAGATTGACTGCGAATTCAGAGTAGGGTCACAGACCGTCAGTGACTTAGGTGACCCGCACTGTGCGGGTTACTTAAATTACATTCGTCGTCAAAGAGTCTCACAAACTGTCGGCTTAGGTGTGGCCGTCAGGTCGCGCAAGTGGGGGGACAGTAGCACAGTAGGAAAGTGCTCAAGTATTATGCCCTCCTCGGGGCCATGCTAAACAGCATGGATTCGGGAGAGTCTAGGGCTTAGCTCAAAAGGGTTGTTCTCCTTGGATCCTAGGATCGTTGCTGGTATCGGAACAACGTCATCGATATCCAGCAACGTTCTGTTGGAGGAAATATACCGGGTTGCTGACTCACAGTCGGACAGTGAAGCTTGCAGTCAATTGAGCCAGGTACCCAGACACTCGGAACAGATTCATTGGAATTCGTATCCAATGTATCCGTTCCTGAATAACAAAAACCCCAAGAGCAAAGAAGAATAAAGTAGGGCGGGTGGGAGGAGAAAGAAAAGTTCCCTAAATTGGGCTTAAACAATAATCAAGGGATGTACGGTCCAGAGACAAAGCAAAAGACCAAAAAAGTGAGTTTGCTTCGTGAAGATCATGACCAGCTTCCGGCGGGAGAATCTGGAAGAATCCTGGCCTTGACGGGAAGTGGTCGTAGAACCCAAACGGTCGTGATCTGAGAGATGATACAAGTGTAGTGCATATCATACGAGTAGTGGGAAACTCCCCCTGTCCAAAGATTGTACCCGATCCAAGATTCTGGATATAGAAATATTGGGAATGACTTGAACGGGTGTTAGAACAGGGGGGGAAACTTGGTACTCATTCGTTCATCAATAATGTTCATAGTTACCGTTACTGTGAAGTTGCGTTACAGTATCCATCTTAACTTTTTAGGGTACGATGAGGATTCTTTCACGCATACTGCAAGTAACGAGCAATACGAACAAGATTGACTGCGAATTCAGAGTAGGGTCACAGACCGTCAGTGACTTAGGTGACCCGCACTGTGCGGGTTACTTAAATTACATTCGTCGTCAAAGAGTCTCACAAACTGTCGGCTTAGGTGTGGCCGTCAGGTCGCGCAAGTGGGGGGACAGTAGCACAGTAGGAAAGTGCTCAAGTATTATGCCCTCCTCGGGGCCATGCTAAACAGCATGGATTCGGGAGAGTCTAGGGCTTAGCTCAAAAGGGTTGTTCTCCTTGGATCCTAGGATCGTTGCTGGTATCGGAACAACGTCATCGATATCCAGCAACGTTCTGTTGGAGGAAATATACCGGGTTGCTGACTCACAGTCGGACAGTGAAGCTTGCAGTCAATTGAGCCAGGTACCCAGACACTCGGAACAGATTCATTGGAATTCGTATCCAATGTATCCGTTCCTGAATAACAAAAACCCCCACCGCCGAGAACAACTTGGACCTTGCGTTTGAGCAAGGGATTGATTTAGGTACCAGAGATGTGACCGACTCGTCAGACCGAACCCCTTAGTTCGGTCTACAATCACATTGCCTGAGTGTACCTCAAGAAAGCATCCTTCACCAGAGATATGTCGACGTACATCTGATCGATTGGAAGGCTGATCTTGTTGTTTCCTGATGCTTCTTTTCGCTTCCAGCGATGGACCACATAGCGATCGGCCTCGCTTACTCCCTTGGCCACGGCTCGGGATTCAGACCCTCGCCGGAAAGATCGGAAGACATTGTACTTGTCTTGAAGGTCCGCCGCTGTTCTAATGTCCACCTCGAAATGGTTCCGATGAACATCATAGAGCTCGGTGAGGACCTCAAGGAATAAGTCATTAAGTTCCGCAGTGGTTGATTGAAGGCCGTCGGCGTCAACGAACATTGGACCAACGTTTCTTCCTTTGAGAGCATGTACCGCCAAGACTCTCTTTATCCAGACTTTGACTTTGATACCTGAACTGGTGACATTGACGCACGGCATCAGATGTTGTCGAGAATGATGCTCCCCTTTGACTTTCCCAAGTAGAGCAATAATCACATATGACCGTGAGTCATCGAAATGGTCGAGTACTCCTTCCAGGTCACATAACAGTCCTTCTGGGCTTCTCAAGGATACCACGAAGCAAACGCAAAAGTACCCTCCTGCCATGATCCACTTGAACTTGTCATCTTGAGTCGTTGCATCCCACACCCTTTGTTCAACTGTATTCAAGACTTCTGTTATCAGTTCGATACTTATCGCCCTGTTTGGTCGCCAGTCCTGGCCCATCCGCTTCCGACACCCTTCGGTGAAGCGTTGGAACCACAGTGAACTGCAGGGATCCATAGACATCCTTTGGACGTTAGCGCCCTTGTTATCTGTCAAGCACAAGGTTGTAGCGTTCCCACGAGCAGACGCCCTGAACTGGTTCGAGTAAACCGATCGGACGCGCCGAATGGTGTCCCATTGTTTGTGTGAGTCTGAGTACCGACCCACTCCCAACGAGGAAGCGACCATTTGAATGGCAACTCGATATCCACAATGGTCTTCGCTGGTCAATGGACCCGGATCTTCAACGGCCCCGTCAGTCAAACCAAAATTGAGTTCGGCTGCTCTCACCATGGCCCTCATCAAGTATGTGTTTGCCATGACCGTAGAGGATGCCCTGCTCCAGAAGGCATCAAGGTTCACTCTTCGTATGCAAGCCAAAGTAAAGATGTCCTTGGAGGTGTCTAGAGCGCTTGTGCCAGGCAGTCTTTTGAACAACTTTGAAAACACGCAAACATCGCATTCGAATTGCACCATGAGATCGTCACCCGCTCGAGCGCATTGGAAACGGAGCTGATCCCCCTTCCGAACTTTCCAACCCGAACTGATCCTATCCCCATCGTCTCCTTCTCCATTGGAGTCGTTGAGGTCGGCAATGTGAAAGTCAACTGTCTCGTCGGATGAGTAACACTTTCCGCACCACATCCTCTGACACGTCCCTAAGCCCATGACATTGTGTCCAAAATTTGCGCAGAAGATTCCTTCGGTCCACTTCCGAATCTTGTGGCAGACATTGCAGTTGCCGACCCATTGCGAACATTTTGGGTGTTCCTCTAAGCTGCCATGGGTATGACCTGATGAAGGGAAACAGTACACCGATTAGCAATGGTTCATGCATACTGTTAGGCCAAAACTCAGCATTTGGTAAAACTTGGAACACAATGTCGCTAGCCCGGTATAATTGCTTCATCCAAAGCGAGCAACAAAGACGTGGAACAACAAACACGTGCGCGGATGATTGTCGCTTTATGCGGGCCTTCCGGAGTTCCGCTAAGGCTACGTCAGCTGCATACGGAGGGGGGGCCCATATATATGTCCGATTTTCTTCCAGCCTTGGTCGTTGGAAATCGTCGCACATCCCTGTTTCCCAACCAACGATGTCATGACCTTGTTGGAACCACCCCTCGGGATCAAGTTGAATGCTCCCACGTCCAGCCCAACTTTGTATCCAGGTGACCAACCCCGGGGAACGTTCGATGGCCGATTGATGGATTGGAATGAAGACTGTCATGTCCTCCCCTGCCATAACGCCCTGTCCGAGGTAGCCCCTTGACACGCCATCCGTACCTTGGGCAATCATTCGCGTGCCTGCGACGTGAAAGATGTGGAGTCGTACACCCCGCCGGGTGGACATTGCTTTTAATCGAATGATGAGAGACAGTAACTTTGGCGATGAGGATGAGCCTTTGAACGAGCAGGCCTCAACGGTGGCATTGTCCGTGAACATAAACACCTCTGACTCATCCAGTCGACCTGCTTCCGCCTCCTCTTCTAGCGATTCCACCACATTAGTGAATTCTTTCCAGTTTGAAGATTCGTCCTTTTCCAAAGTTCCCCACACACCTACACGGAAGGTTAGGCCTGTGCCACAAGTGAAAGTTGCCCCGAGGCCAGTTCCTGATGCATCTCCGAATCCAAAGACGACTGACACAACGTGTCGAGATCGGAGTTGGACAATTGGTGGGCATTCGCCTTTAAGAAGCATCATCAGTGCATCAACGTCATCCGCAAACCGAGGGCTGGCAACCACCATGACAGGAGCATCTGAATCGATTTGATGGCCGTCATCCATCCGTGGTTCCGCATCCCATTCTCGCTCAGCGCGTCGTAGCGAGAGCCTGTCCCTTAATTTTGGTGAGATTTTCCAATCGTCGTCATCCCGAAAAGGTCGCCACGAGTTAAGAGTGAGGTAGAATCCTTTCAGAAATGGAGTGGTTTCTTCGAATGTCATTGCAAGATGGTTCAGGAATCCTGTGTCTCGCTCGAGTTGCTTTCGGTTCAAGAGTGGTCGTTTCGCCGTCGCCGAATCGCAATTCAATTTTAACGTGGAGAGGATGGTAAGTCCTTTCTCCCATTTTTCGCGTGATACCGACTTGGAGATAGAGGAGGCGCTTACAGAGAAGATAGTACCAGTCCAAGCTCCCGCTCCCATTTGAGAAGGCGCTCGGAACTTTCGAGGAGCATCCTGCATGCCCAGGAACTGCATTCGACTGGTGAACTGACGGTGAACGGCATGGCAATTTTGTTTTGAGTGCCCCACAATCCGGACGTCATCGACGAATGTGATGACATCTCCTGCAACAGCCCCAGTAACGTTGAACGCTGCGTCGTTCCACTTCATGACCTTTGGTAGAAGCGGATCATAGTTGCTTGCCCCTGGTAGGTTGAGCCTCACCCTGTCGTATCCCATGGGGTTTCCTTTTGGTTTTGGGTTTCCCCTTGCAAACTCTTCCCCCCAGTAGTAGTGGCGAACTGCGTTGTAAGGACTCGACTTCATCCCCATGAAGAGACGTGTCCATCGCACTGTTGCATGGGAGTGATTACCGGAGCAGTGGAGTTTCGACACGTCCACCCCCGAGTGCTTCCTAATCTTCTCATCCATGAAGAAGTTATGGAACATTTTGCCATAGTCGGCATCGGCTAACCATGAAGAGAAGGTTAGGAGAAGAGCCGCTGCCTTGGAGGTAGGGAGGTAAAAATTTGGGGCCCACAGTGCCTCGTTCAGCCCGCACGAGGTCCCGTCGTAAACGATGCGGACGTCCGTAGGCCCCTTTGGCACAGCAAAGAAGTGGAGGCAACTTCTCACGGGGCCGACACTCAAGTATCCGCGAGAAACCATACCCTCAATTTTTGATGACACTAGTTCTGTCTGTGCGGGAAGAAGCCTCAATGGCTTAATGCGTTTTGCGTGTGGTAACTTGCCTTGATGAAAATCCGCATCCCATCCCGGGATGCTTTGATTTGCTCGCGTCCATTCCAACGCCAGAAAACAATGATGATCCACTTGACCACTCCCACCATGTGCTTTGAATCACTTGACCGAGAACGGGGAGCCCTTTCGGACGTCTTCCAGCAGTTCCTTCCGAGAGAATTCTTCGGTGAGGACCTTGAATTCATTCCTCACTTTCGCCCCTTTCGCTCCCCCCCCTGTATCGGAGCCGCTTCGAGAGGCGACGGAAGAATGGTCGCGTTCAATCGGACGAGGACGCTTTCGAGACAATAATAACGCCATCCAGTTCTTCCCATATTCTGCACCCAGATAAGAAAAGAAAGATCTGATCACATTGAATCGCCATCTCCGCATGGCCAGGTTGGTTAAACGATCAAACGTGACCCGGTTACATGGAAACAAAAGGGAAATGCGTTGGTGCCACGGAAAAACGTTGACCTGCGCATCGTCAGATTTCACGGCTTTGTTGGAGATAGGAACGCTTGCCCAAGTACCTGATAACCATCGCTGAAGGGTGGGGATCCATTCTTGGTCAAGAACTGTGATGTCAGGGATGACGTCGGACCTCTGGCATGGTCGCTGACCTCCTCGGGGTTGCACCGGTGGGGTCTGGGTCTCCAAGACAGAATCCATGACGCCGCGAAGAATTTGGAGTGGTACCAAATTTGTCGAGAAATCCTCGTCCCACGCCAAATAATCAGGTAATTCGAAGGCGGCGGCGAGTTCCGTAGGGTCAAGGGGACGGTATCCCCATCCAGTGGCCGAGAAATGAGATGGTACCAATACCACTTTGCTTAGCTGGTGAATGGCAAGCTTGGATGATCCAACGTAGTGGGGAATCGACAAGTCGGGTGAGCATGGTTTCGCTCTTATGGAGTACTTGAGGATGTGCCCAATGCTCCGTGTCAAATCCTGAGGTATGTCGATACGCTCTGACACACCGCTGACTCTGAATTTTGCTCGCGACGTTGTGGAACCTCCCACTTTGGCGTGAGAGACGTTCAACCATTGTCGGCTTGTGGATGTATCCGGTGCGGCCCGTCGGCTCATTCCGGTCACCCATTCCACAAGCGGTAGCCCAATCGGCAACATCAACGAGTTCGCGAACGGCTCTGATCCACTTGTCCACCACATGACTGCCTCCAAAACCAAAGGGTTGGATCCAAGTGGCATGGAAATCACTCGGAATTTATTGTGGTAGTGCTTGTTCAAGGCTGGGTGAAACTGGTCAATTCGACGCTTGTCGGACTCAGAGATCAGAATGGTTGACCATTCCGATGGCCGTAGAGTCCATAACCATGCCGGCAACCGCTCAAAACTGACTCCACACACTTGTGGGAGCCGACTTGATTTGAAGCCTCGTTTCACAGCCTTTTGATGTATTTTGGGATCGGCGGGATCAGCGGTTGAATTTACATTTGACGAGGTGATGCTGCATGACGGATATCCTGCAGGCGGAGGTGTGTCCAAAACATTAAGGTGGGATTTGTGAATAGTTTCAATGCGAGGGGGAAAGATGGTTGACTGAAAAGTTATCTTCATCGGCTCTGGTTCTCCCTTCCCGGTTGCAACTGAATTGTCCCCTCTTGGAACCACCTCCTCGGATTGTCACCTCGCAGGTCGATCCTCCAGTGTTTTGATCCTGCGTGTGAGGGCTGTGATTAATGCGCTCAATTCTCCACACTTAGTGGAGGCAGTATCACTCTTGGTTGAAGCATTCTTCGAGTCAGTTGCCGCCTTATTGATGGTTGTCTTCATACCCGCAACCGTGACGTTGAGCTGCTCAATCTTCTCTGATCCTGAGTTTGTGGCTAGAAACTTGATGAATTCGGAAGAGATTGCAGGGTGGTTTACAAAGTTGGCGTCAACGTATACTTGAGCAACGTCCAGAGTCTTGAAGCTTGCATAGAGTAAGTGAGAGCATATAGACTCCCGGTCGCCTTTCATGCCGTTGCTGACTCCTTCTTTTGGGGCGTAGAGGTCTGCCAGGATCCTGTCCAACACTTGCATGGCCAGGCTCCACGCTGTCTCAGTTGTAAACTTTGAGTAGATGTGGAGTTTTTCATACAACGTATCTATGTAGTTCAAGAGCTGGGTGATGAAAGTCACCGAAGAAGTGAGGCTGAGCGTAGCTATCATATGAGCTTTGCTATCGCGAGCGTGATCTTTTCCGAAAGCATAATCAATATCGTCTCGAATGTGTGGGTGTAACACATTCATCCGTTCAACGATGTGATTACGAATTCCGTCAGTTCCTGATTTCCACTTCAAAGGTTTGGGCAACAGGTTCAGACGTGACGTCTTCGCGTCGCACACAATCATCGGTCGACCTTTGTGGAACATCCTAGGCCTTGGATGACGAAGTGAAGTGAGAGCGGAGGACTCAGCCCCGGTCTCGATGTTGAGTTTGGACATGGACTCCATGGTCTTGAGTTGAGTGATAGGGTCAACCTCATCGTCTCCAAATAAACGATCCAACAAAGTGAGCGGGTCAATTACCAATCCATACCTTGCATCGGGATAGTTCTTCTTTACCCAGGTACTGCATTCCTGGAGGTTCCGAATACCCAGGTTTCCGAACTTGATGGATGTGGCTTCTGCAGAGACCTTTAGTAACCCGACATCCTCTACTAGTTGACGAAACTTTTTGTAATTTTCCGGTGTGAGGATAGGATGATCCGAAAGAGAATGCACAGTGGTGGGTTGCACACCACTTCCTGGAACAGTGTCGAAACCCATGCTCGACTCATCAGCATCATGTCTTGACCTGGGACTCCGATCGGCGGTCGGGAGTTCCTTGTTGCTGTTCAACATCTCACTGAACCTGTTCACCATATCTTCGTGGACGTCGGTTGTCTTTGCTTCATTTTGGCCACGTTCGGTCTCTCGTCGGAGAAGATCTCGGCGGAGAAGATCTTCCACAGAGGACTTCACTGATTGGTTATCGACTGTCATCTTCTTGATGGACGACATGAGCATTGTCGCAATTTTCATGAGGGCTTCTCCATTTGTCTTGAACCCCAGAAATTGAGAGACAGTGTCGTTCCGAAAGGAGTTGACGAGGTTGGTCAGATCCTGAAGAGCGGATCCGGCGCGAAGGACTTCGTCAGCTACAATCGAAACGGTCCCCCACATGGTTGGCGCCATAAACAATGTAGCCACTTCAACTGGCGTCCCAATGCTAGACCTGACATTATTTATAACACCTGCCAAAAGTGAAAGGGTTTCCTCGTTTGATCGGAATCTTGATGAGGTGAGTGTTGCAACCTCCTCCAAGCCTTCTTGGATGAGAATAACGTTGGTCTCCAGACCGGAGACCACTCCGGTGAGAATTCCCTTCTTCATTCCGTACTGAACAACCTTCTCCAACTCCTCCTCTTCAGCTGGGAGGACCCTTTCATACTTAGCTGGCTTCGTCCCACCCAAGGAATCGACAGGAAATCGCTCGTCGAGCTCTCGCTTACGTTTACCAGGGGTACGGAAAGTTTCGGCTGTGTCCAAAAACTTTGCTTCCATCTTGATGTCTTCGAAGGAGGCAAACTTGTCATCGGTGGCGAGAACTGCCTGGAATTCTCGCCTCCATTCATTTAAGGGAAGGGTCTTTGTGTCCCACTCCTCCCACACCTTTTCCGGGATCTGTCTTTCACTGACCACTGGTTCAACAAAAGCAGACGATCCGACGTTTTGGCAAATAAAGACGTATTCGAGGTCGCTTCCATCAATCGAAACTTTGGACTCAACATGAGCCTTGAACGAGCAATCAATACGGATACAAAAGGCGCTTCCAGCCCCGATTTTTCCAAAGCACACGCGGCGATCGGAGCGAGAAACCTTTACGACAGAAAACAACTTAGACGAACTCGTACCTATACCGGTGAAACCAACCCCCCTCGTACGCGGATTGACCTCAGAGGGAAAGAGCATGGCGGGCGAACCCACGGGTTCGCTGAGCGAAGCGGCGTCGGCCAACATAGCCGTGAGTAAGGGATCCGCCATAAGAAAGAAAAGTTCCCTAAATTGGGCTTAAGCAATAATCAAGGGATGTACGGTCCAGAGACAAAGCAAAAGACCAAAAAAGTGAGTTTGCTTCGTGAAGATCATGACCAGCTTCCGGCGGGAGAATCTGGAAGAATCCTGGCCTTGACGGGAAGTGGTCGTAGAACCCAAACGGTCGTGATCTGAGAGATGATACAAGTGTAGTGCATATCATACGAGTAGTGGGAAACTCCCCCTGTCCAAAGATTGTACCCGATCCAAGATTCTGGATATAGAAATATTGGGAATGACTTGAACGGGTGTTAGAACAGGGGGGGAAACTTGGTACTCATTCGTTCATCAATAATGTTCATAGTTACCGTTACTGTGAAGTTGCGTTACAGTATCCATCTTAACTTTTTAGGGTACGATGAGGGCTGTCAGCACAACAGTGTGAAGTGTGAAGCCTGCAGAGACGGAATTTCTGAAAATATCAAACCCATGGGTACCTCACGTAAAGCTACGCTCACGGAAGTACCAGCCCAAACCACCCAGAACCCATACGATCCACCAAGACCTACCCAAACCCACCCAAACCCAGTAGTTAGTACTGAGTAGATGGTTCTACTACTACCGGTAGCAAACATCTACTGTCATTTTTTGCTATGATTTGCCGGCCCACCCAGACCCACCCATGAAATCCTGAGCTCACCCAAACCCACCCTTAACCCAATGGGTTTGGGTGGGCCGTGGGTTTGGGTGGGCTGGGTTTGAAATTCCGTCTCTGGGAAGCCTGTCAATACGTCGTTCGTCAACTGACTGAACGCATCGTCTCAAACACACTCAAAAAAAAAAACCCAACATCTATTTAACGTACTATCGCTATGTCCGTATCAAACACACTCAGCGCCATCACACACGAGCACCACGGTTGTTGGCATTTCCTCAGAGTTCCTCTGATTGACTGTGGAGAACACACCTTGACACAATACTCCACACATGCACGATGCCAACTCAGAACGTGACTGTGGCTATGAAGAGTTCATCCAGACAGAGACATGAAATGTACATGAAATAAGACTTGCTCCCACAACACTTTCTTTCGAATCGGCAACGCTGCAAAGACGCAACATGAGGCACACCCTTGTCGAGTCTTTTGTGATCCCCTTAGTATTATTCTGGCTATTGCTATGGTCTGGCACGAGCTTAACGTCATGCTATGTGGCAGCGTTCAGTCAACACAGTCAACCTCAATCAGTGCATTCTAATAACGGAGGAAAAGCCAATATGAAAACCATGCAATCACAAATAGCCAAGGTTACCAATCCGACCTTGCTACGCGAGCTGTACCCTCCACTCGCGCCGTTTCAGAATGGAACACTCAATGTGGATTCGATTCACACTCTCTACTATGAACAATACGGTTCAGACACTGACGACGCTATTACTGCTCTCTTCCTTCATGGTGGTCCTGGAGCTGGATGTTTTCCCCGACATGCTCAGTTCTTCGACCCATCCAAATATCGCATCGTCCTTTTGGATCAACGTGGGTCGGGTCGATCGACACCACGGGGCGAAATTCGAAATAATACCATCTACCATCTAGTTGCAGATTGTGAGACTCTGCGCAACGCACTTGGTATTCAGCACTGGGGAGTTGTTTTTGGAGGATCATGGGGATCCACCTTGGCTCTGGCATATGCTCAAGAACACCCAACCCGAGTATTGAACTTGCTCCTAAGAGGTGTATGTCTCTTGAGACCGCAAGAAGTCGATTGGATGTTTGGTGAGCACGGCGTTGCGAGGGATGAACTATGCCAAGACGCGTGGCGTACTTTCCGAGAAGCAGTTGGACTGGATGGATGTGACGATGAAAAATCCATGGTTCAACGAAATGCATTGCATGCGCATTATGATCGACTCTTGTCTTCTGATCGTGCGACTCAGCTTGGAGCAGCACGATCGTGGATGCAATGGGAATCGACAGTGTCGTCCTTGCCGCGACGAAAAGAGAATAATTCAACGTCACCTGACGTTGTCTTGGTGGGACGCCCCGTCGGGAGCAAACGAGTTTGGGGTTTTCGAAATGCACAGGGGGATGTCTTGTCACTTCAGAAACCGCAGCAGTCGCCTCATTTATACAAGGAATCACTTCGCACAGGTCTGCCGGTGCCGGCATTGGCAGCCCGACAAGAGAACATGCGTCCAATTCAGCAGATCAAGAGTTCGTCAGAAATGCCACAAGTAGGGCAGTCCGTTCCGAGCCAATGGGCAGACTACGTACCAGCCCAAGCTATGTTGACTTGTTTTTACTCGGTCAATGATCGATACGTCATGAACAATGTGAATTTGTTGGATCGAGTGGACCGAATCCAAAACATTCCTTGTATTGCGGTACAAGGCGGACAGGATCCAATTTGTCCAGTAGATACCGCTCTGGATCTTTGCAGGCTATACCGAAACATGGAATTGCGAATTCCTCTTGCTTCTGGACACTCCATGTACGAGGCAGCCATTACCAACGAACTTATCAAGGCCACAGATCGATTTGCCTTGAGTCTATGTATGAAAACAGTTGAAGAGCATGGTCAACAATGCTAATGGAATGAAACATGCGGGTGTGATATAAGACCAAACATTTATGCTGAGTGTTGCCGCTACATCTGGCGAACCGAATATTCGATTCGCGCAGCATCCAAACTTGTATAGTTGCACCGAACGACGTGCGGATATGTTGATAGTGTCATAACCTACAAGGGCAGAAGAACCTTGGCATAGCGCAACATTTTGTTTTAAGTGTGAACAAATCTATTCCTGTATTATTTGACAATCAACCTTCTTCTCATTCCCTTTAAATCATAATTTTATGGCAAACAGAATGATCTGCGTTATGCTGCTGGGCGATGTCTTTGCGAAAGCATGACGTTAGTCTAGCCTCTTCCACTTTGAGTTAATGTACTGAATGCCAGCTCCCATGAGAGCTTCACCAGTGGTCGGGTAGGCATGGATGTTTCGACCAATGCCGGCAAGACCGATATTGTGCCTCATGGCCAGAGTAACTTCGTTGATGATTTCACCAGCACGAGATGCAACAATGGTCGCGCCCAGAATCTTGTCGGTACCCGCTTCACAAACCACTTTACAGAACCCGCGATTGTCAGACTCCAGAATGGCGCGATCGTTGTGCTCCAACCCACCTCGATAAATGTCAACTTGGATGCCTTGCTGAGCTGCAGCTTCGGCAGATGCAATGCCGACCGTGGCATATTCCGGTTCGGTGTACATGACGGCAGGTGTCACAAAGTCACTCAATTTCCATGAGTCACCAAATAGAGCATTCTGAACCACTTGTTTGGCCATTTCGCCACTCTGGTGTGTCAAGCGGGGAACGCCAGCGACGCAATCACCGACGCCATATACATTCTCATTGCTTACCGATTGCGATAAATCATTGACAACAATTCCCTTTCCGACTTTGTAGTCGACATTTGCTTCCTCCAGACCAATGTTTTCAACGTTGGGAGCACGGCCAGTAGCAACCAACAAACATTCGCATTCCAGTGTCTTCTCAACATCCCCCACCACCACTGTTACCTTCATGAGCGGCAACATCTCTCGCGATACAGCGCGCAGGGTTTCAACCTGCTTGATGGCTGTTTTGGAAAGAAACTCGACGCCGTCCTCCTCCAGACTTGTCTTTAGGAGCTCGGCTGCTTCTTGGTCTCCAAAGTTGGACTGAAAGAGTCGTTCGGACCGCTGTATGACAGTAACATGACTTCCAAACGTGGCAAAGCACTGCGCCATCTCCAAGGCAATAATACCGGATCCCAAGATCACCATGCGCGGTGGCAGTTCCTCAAGATTAAACAAGTTCTCGTTGGTAGTGTATGGCGCATCGTTCAGCCCAGGATAGTTGGGAACAGTCGGCCGTCCACCGGTCGCAACGACCGCTTTGCGAAATGTGAGAGTAACACCATTCACTTCAATAGTGTTTGGGCTGGTGAAACGTCCACGTCCCTGGAAGACATGGGCACCGACTCCTGTCGTTCCATCGTGACCATCGGCTGGAGAAATGACAGATCGACGTTCCCGCAATCGCCTCATAATGGCTGGAAAATCCACCTTTACTTCTGCTTCTGGAAGGACAATGCCAAATTCAGACGCACGTCTAACCTCCCGAATGGCCTTGGCGGCACGAAGGAGGGCCTTGCTGGGAACACATCCAACATTGAGACAATCACCTCCTGCCAAATGTTCACTAATCATGGCCGATTTTCCACCACGACGGGCCGTCTGTTTGCCTTGTTATATGAATACAATAAAAACGTTATGAAAACGACGTGTGTGCGTTTGTGCGTTCGAGTGTTTCATGTAGAGAAGTAAAATGTTGTTTCAGAGAGCGAGAAAGGTTAGGACGAGGCAAACATCATCAAATCATTTCGTCTGGTTTACGTACTTGAAACAAGACCACCAGCTCCAGCACCAAGCGCGATAAGATCGTATACCTCATGAATATCTTGAGTGGACTGAGTATAACCTCTTGGATGAACTTCATTCAGAGTCTTGGCATTGAATTCATCCAAAGGCCATATGGAGAGTTTACTTCTGGCCTCTTCTTCTTGTTCTTTATCAAATGGGCTCCAGACGGACATTTTCACGACGCAAACCTTACTGCTGTTAGTTCTGCGGCGTTTGGTATCAAAGCTAAAGAAGGAACGAGTGGACGATAGGGAAACGAGAAACAAATGAGTGCTGCGCAACTTCATTTTGTGCCAAACGCGACCAACATTCAGCTCATGCAAGGATTCGCAGTTGTTCGATGATTTTTGTGTCTGTAGACGGGTATCGTAGCTTGTACGCCGTTGAGTGATGTCAGATCCATCAGAAAGAGTCGATCAAAGAAAACTGATGAGCATCTGTCAGTCCCAGAGGTCGACAGTCAACATATGAATATGCATATCGTGTGACTATCCGAACGACTATTTTGGATATGCATATTCATAGTCACAGGAATTCAGCGATATTCAATATGTAAAATATGCATAGTCAGTTCGGTCACCATTATGCATATTTTGCAAATATGCATAGTCACACCATCTGCACAATATGCATATTTCCTTAATATGCATAGTCATGCTATACTGAATATGCATATTTTCATGCATATCAATGCATATTTTTAACAGCAATTCCTGATACTAACATAGACCTCTAAGTACAACCTTCCATTTGTGCAAGTGCTGATCAAAAATCATCAACCTTTTAACAAAAATGTATGAGAGGGTATCAACAATTTTAAGGATACAACCCAAGGAGTCCACCAAAAGGTGCCATTTGGATTGTGTAGAACACCAGCAAAGGAAAGAATCAGGTAGGCAGGAAGTCACTTTCATGCACATCTTTTAAGGTTAAGGGCTATGATGATTGCAATCTTTTGTGATACATCTGTCATCAAAGCAAATGTGCAGAAAGAGCGCTGTTCCATGTGCAATTGCTACTAGTTCTGGCAATGATTTCCCGGCATTTTTGATCGCAGCACCACAGGATATAGCACAACACACAACACGCACACCAGGATGGTTGTAAGTTGCAAGTCTAGAATGGCACGCGCCAAACATGAAATCTGGAAGAGGTTTGGTGATCCATACCAGCCTGGTGGTCTTGGCGATGACAAGGAATCTTGTCCCAACAAGTCAAAGTACTGTAAGTGAATTGCAGCATCTGCTTGGCTTCAAGATCATTGGGACAAGTGCAAGAAGTGTCCACAAGCCATAGGACAACTGGATGCAGGATTTTAACCATCAAGGAATAAGAAGGTCGCAAGGTGTCAGATACATTTCGGTGAAGAAGGAGGAACTAGTACTATGAATGCTGCACACCAACAAGGTTCACCATCTAGCTTATGGTCAAGTTCGCCTACTGCAGCTACAAGGGGCGCCGCTTCACAGGTAGGATTGAGGGCCATCTCTCCATCTGGCAATACTGACAATACTAATTCATCATTGTTTTCTGGCGGATGCCAACACTTTGATTCTCTCAAGAAGGCAGGCAAATGCAGAAGTTAAACGTGCTGTTTGCACCTGCCGTCCATGGAACAACCCCTTACTCCTTTCGGTCACCCAACATGGAAGGCATTCTTCCATGCATGTTTGATGGTAGTACAGCATAACTGTTATGATAGCAGCAGGTTCGCAATGCCCCATCCTATCCATGCATGTAGTACTAGTAGGTACTAAACTTTGCTTACTACTAGCTAATACTAGTAGCAATACATCAAATGCCGTCAGGGGTTCTCCCTTACTACAATAAAATGGTCCTAGTGTTTGTACAATTTTGTATTGTTGTATAGTCAAATCAATTTACTCAATTGTTGGCAAATCTTAATCATTGTACTTGGTGTACTACCGTAGAACCATATTCTACTACGGTGTTCAGCAATTTCAGTGGAACAGAAACCAGCACACAGTCTTTTTCCTACACATTGTTTTCCTGCATAAGCTGAAGTCAGAGTTAGAGATGCAAAACATAATTCTTAAAGGTTTCTCACTGTTCCCTTGGATTTTTGTATTCCTTACTCAGTAACGCTGACTAGAGAGTGTGAAAGTCAATGCACAAGCCCCAAATATACAGGGTGGGGTCCCCTTGTAATGCAAAATCTGAAGGCTGCATTAGAGATGCAGAACAAATCATCTGGCAAGGATTGTTAAGGGTGTATCAGAAATGTTTTTGCACCCTAGGATTTTATGTAGTGAGCTTATTGGTTGAAACACAAGTCAATGCATGAGCCCCAAATATATATACAGGGTGCGGGTCCCTTTGTAATGCAAAATCTGAAGGCTGCATTGAGTTGCAGAACAAATCCTCTGTCAAGGATTGCTAAGGTGTATCAGAAATGTTTTTGACACCTAGATTTTATGTAGTGAGCTTTCTTATTGGTTGAAACACAAGTCAATGCATGAGCCCCAAATATACAGGGTGCGGGGTCCCTTTGTAATGCAAAATCTGAAGGCTGCATTGAGTTGCAGAACAAATCTCTGTCAAGGATTGTTAAGTGTATCAGAAATGTTTTTGACCTCCTAGGATTTTATGTAGTGAGCTTACTTATTGGTTGAAACACAAGTCAATGCATGAGCCCCAACTATACAGGTTGTGGGACCCTTTGTCATGCAAAATCTGAGGGCTAAATTAGAGATGCAGAAAAATGTTCTGCCAGGGTTTGTCAAGTTTCCATTGATGATACCGACGGTATCCATTGATTGGAGTGGGTATATATACCCATTGACTAGTGTGCAATTCAGTACGCAATTTGCCACAATTGCTTATATAAGGGTTTTCACTTAAATGAAAATTCTGCAGTCAGACATGAATATTACACAGAAATGTACTGTTGTGTTTTGTTGAGTGTGTATTGATTGTAATGATGGTATCCTGAGATTCTCTCAACCTTTTATGCTCATTGACTTCTTGAAGTTTCAATTATTACCCCAAAATGCCAACAAAATAATACGCAAAATGATCAATACTCAATGAATTTTGGATTTTGAAAATCAAAACTGGCATTCACTCCGTCAACAAACGCCTGAAACTCATGAACAGAAGCTCCGGTAACGAAAGTCGATGCTTGGGTTGCTATAGTGCAACTGATAAGCTCAGAACATAAAGTTCTTCTGATTTGTGTAACTACAACACTAGTAGTTAACATGTGATCGCATCCTAAATTTCACAATAACTGATGTCGCTAACACCAACACTATCTCCCAAAGCGAATATCGTTAGGAGCTTCTGTCAATGAGTCTCAGGCTTTCGAAGATGGAGTGAATGCCAGTTTTTGATTTTTTCAAAATCCAAAATTCATTGAGTATTGATCATTTTTGCGTATTACTTTGTTGGCATTTTGGGGTAATAATTGAAACTTCAAGAAGTCAATGAGTATAAAAGGTTGAGAGAATATCAGGATACCATCATTACAATCAATACACACTCAACAAAGCACAACAGTACATTTCTGTGTAATATTCATGTCTGACTGCAGAATTTTCATTTAAGTGAAAACCCTTATATAAGCAATTGTGGCAAATTACGTACTGAATTGCACACTAGTCAATGGGTATATATACCACTTCAATCAATGGATACCGTCGGTATCATCAATGGAAACTTGACAAACCCTGGCAGAACATTTTTTCTGCATCTCTAATTTAGCCCTCAGATTTTGCATGACAAAGGGTCCCACAACCTGTATATTGGGGGCTCGTGCATTGACTTGTGTTTCAACCAATAAGTAAGCTCACTACATAAAATCCTAGGGGTCAAAAACATTTCTGATACACCTTAACAATCCTTGACAGAGGATTTGTTCTGCAACCCAATGCAGCCTTCAGATTTTGCATTACAAAGGGACCCCGCACCCTGTATATTTGGGGCTCATGCATTGACTTGTGTTTCAACCAATAAGAAAGCTCACTACATAAAATCCTAGGGTGCCAAAACATTTCTGATACACCCTAACAATCCTTGCCAGATGATTTGTTCTGCATCTCTAATGCAACCTTCAGATTTTGCATTACAAGAGGACCCCCCGCACCCTGTATATTTGGGGCTTCTGCATTGACTTGTGTTTCAACCAATAAGTAAGCTGACTACAAGACATCCAAGGGTGTCATGAACATTACCAATGCATCTGAAAGAAACATTGACAGGACCATCTTCTGCATATTTAAGTCTGACGACAGAATTTGAATTTAGGTGGGAAGCCCCAATCTGCAAAAGTTGTGTACTCCAGGGTTCTGCATGCTGATACTTACTTGCGCAACAGTCAGTTTGTATTGAAAGCTGTTAAAATCAATAAGTGTCAACAAAACAACCAAAGAAAATTTAACAAACACTGACAGAAAAACTTCTTCATGTCCATAGCTGACCACAGTTGCATTTGAGCACGGATCCAACACCTCGTAAGCAAGTATGGATTTGCTTGTGAATTAAGTTTACCAGAAGTCAGTTACCATCAATGGGTGTCATCAATACCACAAAAATAAAAACTCAACAGATCTTGACCGGTTTTTTTCCATTTTCCAGGTTGACTACAGATTTTGCATCTACTTAACTAGGATCCTACACCCAAAATGTGGATTTGTGCATTGAATTCAACATGTGCTGATGGGTATGGATAGTAGTAATGAAATCAAAGGGTGGCAGCATGCTGTCAATACCCCCACATACTTGAGAAACTATCATCACAGCTTGTTTTTCATTTCTGACATGAGACTTTCCGCGTATTATTTTGATAGCATTCTGGGATTATGCATGGAATCTTGTTCAAGAAGTCAATGCTGAGCTTGGAAACAAGTGAAGCTGTTCTAAGGATGCCATAAAATACAATCAATGCACACCAAGCAACCCACTCCAGTATGATTTTGTTTGATCTCAATGTCTGCCTAATGTTTATCATCCATTCAAGTGGAAACCATCGAATGTGCTATAGTTGCAAATTGCCCACTAGTCGATCGGTTTGCATAATATCCATTACAATCAATGGATGTCATCAGTACCGCCATAAAATCTTCATAATTCCTGACAGAGGCATTCTTGCATCTCCATTTCAGCCCTCTGACTTTGCATTTACAAAGGAACTCTGCACCCAGGACATGTTGTGGGATTGTGGCACATTGACTTGTGAACTAGTCTATGAGTAAGCTTTGTACATACAATCCAGGGGAGCCATCAATTATCACCAATGAAGCATTGACAGGACTATTTTCTGCAAGTCTGAACGCAGAATATGAATTAGAATGGCGGGGATTCTGCACCCATAGTTGGGGATTGTGATAATTAACATTGATTTGCGCCTCGCACCACACTGGTTAATGGTGCTGGATATTCAAACCTGCTACGAACAAAGAAGAATGTCATCAAAACTAACAGACCAAACTCAACAAAGTTTCTGCAAAGTCTTATTCAGCAGCATTTACTCTTGTTAGTACCATTTTTTCATCTCAAAGTCCAACCTCAGATTTTGCACCTTAAATTCTTCACCCTTCCCTGCAAATGAGGCAATGTTGAAGATGAAAATCGGAGGATTGTTTTTTATTTTGGTACGGTCATCATTGTAATCCAGCAGGACGAATCTTCTTGTTCTCAAGTAAGGGGATTCACTTGAATATACAAGAACCAGGAACTGCACTAAGTACTACTGTAGTACAAAGAACAAGGATCAATGAGATAGGTGTTTGTCCAGTAATAGCCGAGTAACTACTGGTAAATGTCGTACTGAGTACTGGAACACTGGAACTCGTAATATGCATATGCACCAAAATATGCATATTTTGCTGATATGCATAGTCAACACATTCCAGAATATGCATATTTCTGAAATATGCATAGTCATGTCAATCGCAGATATGAATATTCTTGAAATATGCATAGTCAGAGATCATACTATATGCATATTTCCAAAATATGCAAAGTCACGGCGTGGCTGCAAGTTGAATATCAAAAATAGTCATAAAATCCCGTGACTGTCGACCTCTGGTCAGTCCACAACAGCCTGAGCAACGTTACTAACACCGAAACTGTAGTCGTAGTAAAGTACAACTACTGGTATCGACCTGGAGTACCATGATCCATGATGCACCCTGAGCATATTTTATGCTAGAGGCCGGTGAGGAGGCCCCATCGTTATAACAATAAGACGACGACAAGATGTACGACGATCATTTCCAGATTTTTATATTGACGAGGTATCATGAGGGAACAACGCCGCGGCGTATTGGATTTACAACATTGTTTCCCAATGAGGATCCCAGCAACTCGATGCGTGACGCCTAGAAACGAGCGAAAACACTTCCAAAGAGAGATTGTCCCCACTATCCATGTCCAAACTTGGCAGTGGTACACGTGGGTGCACGAACACACACTCATGCCAAAAATGCCAACAATCGTGTCTCGCTACAGGATCACGTCACTTATTCGACAACATAGTGCCACTCCCTTCGTAGACATTGGCAGTAATGTTCTATCCAATGGTCCAGAGAATCATCGCAAGTCGTTCCAACGATTGCACCACCAAGACAATTGGAATCGATTGAGTCAGACATGTATCAAACAGCGTCGACATCGTCATCGGAGGAATCGTCGTCGTCGTAATACAACATATGCATCCCATCGATGGTTTCATCCTTACCGCGAGTGCTCCTTCCACTGGATCTACTTGACGAGCCTGCACAATAGGGACTCCCAAACGTGATCCTTGCAATGGGAGTTCAATGTCACAATCATCTCGAAGAATACTCTGGACACCATGCAAGACTGCCATGGCATCCATAACTAAGACATCACCACTGGACAATGTAATAATCTCGTCATTGCAAACAAAGGCGACAGCCTTTCCCACTGTCATCATGACTAACCATTCGTGTCTTTGACCAGGTTGTGTTGGCGAATCAAAATGTGGTGACATTTTTGCATTGGGACTATAGAGTAAGGCGAGGCCAGTGAGACTGCAACGTTGTGATGGTGATGATGACGACGACGACGACGACGAGAGGAGGCGTAGCAAAGGTTCCTCTGGAAATGCATGACAGGAAGCATGACCAATGCACGTCGTGCCAATTGAGATGCAATCGGCAATTGACTCTCCACACTAGATCCGCAGGTAATACCAAGATTCAGAGGATGGAGGCAGTGGCGTGGACTGCTTGAAACGTCGGATCAGTGGACTTTTGACGGTGACACTGAATCGCTTCCTCTTTCAAATCCTCTTGTTCTTGCCTTGTCAAGAAGGATCGAAGGACAACATACCGCTCCGGGGTGGCATTTTACGTCTTGGAAGCGGTGCGTTCTCGCCAATGGATCATGGATCATCGATCATGGGCAATGGGTATGTGTGTGTATGAGAATCGTGTGTTGTACAAGTGCGATACCCGTCTCCCGTCTAATTACCGTTATACTCATTGAGAAAATATAAGGAATGGCTTTCCTGTGTTGGCGTGCAAGCAACACATGGAAGCGAGCTGATGACCTGTTGCGTGGTCGGTAAGTTTCTGTACCGAACCAACCCGTGGCAGGCATCATGTGTGAGACATAATTAGTAACCGTTCCTCATGCAGTACCAGTACTGTACAAAACAAGTATGAACTCGTACTTGGTGTACATGTACTGTACAGAGTTCGTTCGAGTCATAGTGGAAAAGCGATGAATGATAAAAGCAAGTCTCCAAATTTCATGAGGTTGACTCTGACGCTTGGCTACAAAGTCGTGCCAACGTGCCAACGACACGAGTTAGTTCAATGTTCCATTTATGACCTTCGCCCTGTTCCGACTTCTTAATACTACTACTTGTGTGGTGCAACGAGAACACAAACAACTTACAGAAGATTCATTGTCTTTTAATCCTAACAATCCTTTCCTATAGTTTACTGTTATCGATACAGCCATTTGACACTGACGATGAATCAAACGCAATCACAACAGGGAGAAATTTTGCGTGCATTAGTTCAGGGAGAAGAGGGTCGACAATGGGCTGCACGACGAAATCGAGGATGGGTCGTTGGGAGCGATTCCGATGTTTGCTCATGGGATGGAGTCCAATGTGATACTGCAGATCAAGTGACGGCTCTGGCGTTACCAGAAACAGATTTGTTGGCAACATTACCGACGGAATTGGCAATTTTGACACAATTGGAAATCATTGATTTGAGACAAAACCTATTGCAAGGAACGATTCCAATAGAATTCGCATCCATGACCTCGTTGGTGTCTGTCGTCCTCAAGGACAACCTTCGATTGACAGGAAGTATACCAGTCTTCAAGTCATCGAAGTTGAAGCACCTCGATCTGAGTCGTATGGGCCTCACTGGACAGATTCCTCCAGATTTTGGAAAACGGAATTTGGCGCTCACTCTTCTGGAACTGAAAGGGAATCAACTGAGCTTTTTGCCATTTGGATTGGAAGATTTGCCACTTCTTGAAACAATATCGGTCTCCTCCAATAAATTATCGGGAACACTGCCTGCGTATATTGGGAACATGGCGAGCCTCTCATACCTTTACTTGAACAGCAATTTCATCGTTGGTACGATACCCAACTTGTCACGACCGTTGCAGGAAGTCTGGCTTCAGAACAATTTGCTAAGCGGTACCATACCATCATCGATTGAAGTGTCAGTCCTGCAAGATCTTTTCCTAGATGGCAACAAATTGACTGGATCGGTTCCACAAGCGCTGTGTGAAGTCGATTTGAATGCTGATTTTTTTTCGGATGTGAATGATGACGACCGCAATTTGTGTGACTCCGTGACCTGTCCTGCTGGAACTGTAAGTGATCAAGGAGTATATCCATGCCGAAATTGCACGTCGGAAATTTTGAATCCTTATTTGGGTATAAGAGGTGAATGCGATGACTGGACGGAAGCGCGGATCGTGAATGTGCTGCTCAAAGGAAAGCTGAAATCAGCCTGCGAGTACACCGACATTGTCACATGCAATAGCAAGGGCAAAGTAACGAAAATCCAAGCAAGTGGTAGGAAGTTGACTGGGACCCTACCGGACGAATTGGGATTATTGGAGAGTCTCGAAGTGCTTGACGTTTCTGACAACGACTTGAACGGATTTTTTCCGTCTGGACTACGGTTTGCCCCTTTAACGTCACTGAACTTTGGCGGCAACAAACTGAAAGGCATTCTGCCACCGCTTGTTTGCAAGAAAGCAAACCAAATAAACAATGGGACGGGTGACTGCACATCGATAGCTTGTCCGATAGGAACATACAGCAACGGGAAGGGTTTTGGCGAATGCTTGCCATGTGCGGATGGAGCCCCATATCTTGCTAGCACATCTTGTTTCCCGCCAGTTAACCTAACCAATCCGCCAGCACAATCAGGCATCACCTCTGGCCTGTTCTGGGGACTTATCTTCTTGATCCCCCTGATGGGCTTAGCTCTAAGCGCACTGATGTACTTCAAATACAAAGACAGACGAACAAAGACGGCAAATTGGGAAAGAGGTGTTACTCTGGATGATAAGAGAGCTAGCTTTCCGCATGTTGAAGAAGTCAAGACTATGCTCCAAGGTTTCCGCAGTCGGGCCAACAAATCGTCGTCTAAGAATCATGATTGGCTTCAGAATCGACTTCGTCGGAGTTACAACTACGTTATCAGCTTGAAGGAGACCGAGGCAGTGAAGGACCCTCCAGGCACGAAGACAATGGATGTAACAGGAGGCGAAATTGATGACTTTGGCTGGCAGGAACGAGATTCGATCCTACTGCACCGTGACTTGGAGAATCTTGAGGAGGCTCAGCAACATCGTACGAAGTTGGAGGTGTGGGAGTATCCTGATCCTCTCGAGAAGCCTCTGACCTACACGAAGTCGTTTGATGACCAGAGTGATGACGATGACTATTTGTCAGACGACGACGACCTTCTGAGTGGATTAAGAAGCAACAGAGTGATCCAAGCACGCGGGAAGTGTGGCTTGATATACCCCAGATAGAATAGAATTGAGTTGGGACCATCCATTAGTTCTCTCTGATAGTGTTGCCCAAGAGTACAGATTTGATCGAACCTTTACTAAGACTTAAGACGTCGATACTACAGATCGTCGCCACTCTATGTGACATCAAAGAACTTCGAAACAACAAATTTGAAGCAGCTAGGTTCCATCAGAGACAGCAAGGCAACCAAATCAAGTAATTTTTGGGACATCGAGCCATATATCTTTCTGTTTGGACTCCTTGTCACCATTCCATTCATCTTTTATTTTCACTTCAAGTGTCAAAGTTCCTCCTCGGTTCAAATCGTCGATACCGTCAATGCCAGCCAAGGGATCTGATTCATTTTCATCACCATTATCTCTCAATGGCTTCTCAAACGCTTCCCTTTCAGGGCTTTGAATGTAGTGCGCTCGGTTGGAGATGTATTCCTTCGAGACCTTGGCCCTTCGCAGTAAAACCAAAACCGCAAACCATTGCAATACCCAATATTGCAATACAAATTTCTCCCGCGTAGCCAAAGGATGTGATTCCACCCCGCCCGTCGGAGCATCGACACAATCAATGATTCCCAAATAATCATTATTGCCACTGACGCAAACACTACATGTATCACCACTAGTGCCCGGATCGGCTCTCCCTTGGAGCATGTGTCCCCCTTTGCAAGTGATAACATCGCAACTGTAGAGACCATCCACACCGTTCCCATTGACACCCGACTTTCGACACAGACCAGAAGGTACAAAGCCCGTCAATTGATTCTCCGCCACGTTCAAGATTACGAGCGGTGCAAACTGCAAGTCCGCGGGTAGCGTGCCCCCAATGTTGTTGTATGATACATCCAATTGGACCAGCTTCTCAAGGAAACCAAGACCATTGGGGAGAGTGCCAGACAATCCCTTATTCGACAACACAATGCTAGTCACTTGCTGGTCACTGTTGCATGTCACACCGTGCGACTCGCAAAAGGTGGTGGCATTGGATCCCCAGTCTGCGTCTCCTGTCCACGAAGGGCCGTTGGTAGCATCGTACAGCGCTTTGAGAATGGTGTCCTGGTCCATCTCAAAACAATTGTTGGCACCAATGTATGGGTTCAGGTCCATTGACGCACATGGTTCGCAAGGGTAGACACCATCCTTGCTGTCACCCATCGATTTATACCCTGCAGGACATGCGATGGATGTGCATCCAGTTCGTTCTGAAATTAAGTCCGAGAGACTGCGGTTACCGTACAGTTCTGTATAGGATGAATCAACATCCACAGCCTCGGCACCATTGTCAAGAAAAAATAATTCGTTGAGATTGAGAGCGCACAGTTCTGTGGGGACTGTTCCTGTCAGCTTGTTATTATCAATAAATAATATTTGAAGGTTGCCAAGATCTGCCAACGAGGACGGTAGAGTTCCTGTAAGGAAGTTGCCATGTAGATAGATTTGCTGTAGGTCTATTGCAGCACTCCCAAAGTGGTGAGGGATCGTGCCCGTTAACAGATTATTACTCAGGTAGAGGTATTTCAAAGTTGACAGCTCTCCCAAAGTAGACGGTATCGTCCCTGAACAGTAGTCAATTAGAACGACTTTTCGCAACATGTATTACGACGGCGAGGAATCCGAGGTCACTTACCACGAAATCTGTTGTTGGACAAATCAAAGGTTTGGATGGCACTCAAGCCAGTAAAGGAAGATGGTAGCGTCCCTTCCAATTGATTATATTTGAGGTCTAGAATTCTGAGTGATTGAAAGCCAGCTGATGAAAAGCTTGTCTCAAGTGGACGACCCGTCAACGCGTTGTGTCCCAAGTGAAGTGCCTCCATCGACGCGGATAAGGGCAAGGGAATCGAGCCGATTAGTTTGTTCAGCCGAAGGTCAATGACCTTTATTTTCGGCAAGGCAAGCAGCTGTGACGGAATTGATCCCGTGAAAGCATTTGAACTTAGATCCAGTTCTAACAAGGTGGTCAGCTGACCCAACGATGAGTCGAGCGTTCCTTCTAACCCAGCCTCGACGAGCTGGATGCTCTCCACGTTTCCTACACTGTCACATGTTATTCCTTTCCATTCACAAACTACAGAGTTGGAAGAGGTTTAGACACCATGAAAAGAACAGTCAAATGGAAAGACCAACACGACTTCGGAGATGGTGCTTACCTGGAGTTGATCTGTCCCACCCAGCGTTGTTCGACGCGAAGGTTTGTCCTGAAGATCCTTGCAGGATGTTTAACAATATCGACGTTTCCTTCACAGACGCTTGTAGTGATCGCAAGTTGAGTTACTACGATTGTCTGACATGATCAACTCTCTAGAGTTTAAAGCCGATTGGGACGCGTCGGCATTGTCTACTAGT